>WTSP01009428.1:0-15122 GCA_025331215.1 Actenoides lindsayi | reverse complement strand
AGAGAAGAGAAGAGAAGAGAAGAGAAGAGAAGAGAAGAGAAGAGAAGAGAAGAGAAGAGAAGAGAAGAGAGAAAAAAAAAGAAAAAAGGGGAAAAAAGATTAAAAAAAAGAAAAACAAAAAAGAAAAAAAAAAAGAAAAAAGAGAGGAAAAAAAAAGAAAAAAACCACAACTTCAGTTGGAAGGGACCTAAACCAATCATCTAGTCCATAAGATGTATAAGATGTGAGAAAACTTGAAGAGAAGAAAAAGATTCCTTCGGCCAAATAAACTAGGGCTGCTGACACATGGTCTTCCAACATACATGTGTGCCTGCCAACAAGCCAAACACGG
Source organism: Actenoides lindsayi (assembly GCA_025331215.1). Taxonomy (NCBI): domain Eukaryota; kingdom Metazoa; phylum Chordata; class Aves; order Coraciiformes; family Alcedinidae; genus Actenoides; species Actenoides lindsayi. Next base: position 14,791 of record WTSP01009428.1, on the reverse strand, counting down.
TGACTGCTGTCACAGCTGTGAGTTCAGAAGCCAAAGCAGTGTCCTGTGCATGTTAGCAGGTCGTTTTTTTCATAGCGCTGTATAAAGTGATGCAGCTGTGGGATCTCTAGGTTTTAAGCTGTCATTTTCAGAAGTATCACAAGTGAATACCTTTTTTTGCCACTCCAGTCCTCCAGTTCTATTCGTAAGGTGTATGGCAGAGCAGACTGTGTAGTTATTAAATGAATCTTCTCATTGCCCAGCCAGAACTCAGTGGTGTCATCTGGAGACAGATGTCCAAATCCTTCCTTGTACTGAACCCAGTTTCTCTTGAAGTCCTCACTCCCGTCTAGTCTCTGGGAAAATCAAATCAAATCAAAACACAAAACAAACAAAAACCATTATAAAAAAAAATTGTATCTTATGTAGGTAAATAAAACGAGTACTGATGCAATAAGTTTGCTCATGGTAATAATATGTAAGCAACATACCCTCTGTAACACTGTCCACCCATTGCCATATGAGTCAATCTCACAGTAGACTAGGAATGACTGCTTGGCTTTTTGAGGCTTGATAAAGTAGAGGCCACTTTTCCTGGCACCTTTATTTGCAACGTCTTGACAATCTGAAGTAAAGATATTCAAAGGATAATTATTAATCTCGCTTCAGGTCTATGCTCACATTTAGTTGATATTGTAACTTTCTTAGTGCAAGAAATACAATTCATCTAAATGTCTTTGTTGCAAAGTTAGGTTTTTAGTCCACACGCTTTCATGTCATTGCCATAAAAAGCCCTACTGAAGGTCACAGGACTTGTGTAAGAAGAGGAGGAATTGAGTCTCACATAGAGTTTAGGCAACTTAAACGTGAAATACAGTCATTGCATTAATTTCTACATCAACAAAACAAGACACATTTGGACCTAATGGAATAATTACAGTTTTTTCAGGTGACTCAGTAGAAATTTGATAATGAGTTTCTTCTGCTTGTTCTATGTCCATGGAAACTCTACTCATGTCCCTCATGTTTATCTTATGTTTTGGGATAATCATAATTGGGCCAAAAAGGCCAAAGAAGCAAGTGAGACCTCTGTTCCATCTGACTACCTTGTTTGCAGAGCATGTACCTAGCACTTTTATTGATCCAAGCACTGGTTTCATAACTTGCAATCTATCTTTGCAGAAATCTACGGCCCATAAGATTACAAATAACCCATTGCTGTGATACTTGTAACTGAAGTAACTCTCCACCGTAGAAGAAACATTTTCCATACCTCTTCCAGTTATCTCCTGTATTTCAGCTGTGTCTTTGCATGGCTCCTGACATAGTGAGTCCAGCTGGGCAACTTTCTCTTTCAGCTGCATGATCCGGTTGCTGTTCAGTATATGTGTATCTGTCAACTGTCTGGACAGGGAGACATAAAAATGGCTTGTTGTTTCAGCTGTTTCTGAATATATAATACACATTTCCCTGCACACATGCTTCACCTATATAGCACGCTGCTACATACCCCCATGTAAGAGGCCGTGCTTCTGTTAGCACTGATATTTAAAGCTGAGGGAACTAGACAAACATGGGAAAGATGTGCATAATCTTATACAAATCTTGACTTGACTCTAATCAGCAAAACTCAAACCAGTAATTAATGTATGAATATAACTCTACGGAAAGCCTTTCTTTGTTTTTCTGAAGCGAATGATAAATTATTCCTCTTTAATTACAGATGTAAAACATAAATGCTATAAATAAACTGCTGAAAGCATCAGAATGCCTAAATCATCCTTGATATAGGTTAGAGAAGTGGAGATTTTTCTACATCGAGGTCAAAAAACATATCCTTAAGATTTAGAAAAGTTAATGATGTTTTCGATTTTATTTTCGATGTCAATTTACAAAAGACTACCACTGCGTTTATAGTCCCTTATGATTCAGTGTGACTGAGATGATTTTTATGGAGATAATGCGGCAAAATTAGCCAGAGCGAATTTTCATACAAATATTCCACACAACCTACATTACAGTACAAGCTCCTATTAAAATCTCCAAAGGTCGGGAAAAAAATTTTAGGAGTAGGCAGCAAAGCAAAAGAAACACGACTAAAAATATTGCCGTGCTTCCTGACATCCTTGTCTTGCACTTCTTGCACAATTAATGGCTTATGCAGATGAGCAGAAAAAGCAATATGACATCCTCATGATCTTTCTGTGCCTTGCTAGGTAGCTATAACAACAGCGTGGGCACAGTGGTCCATGCGAGCACAAAAAACCCTTTCTGAGGGACCCTTAGCTGCACTTGATAAAAGAGTAAAAACGAAATTATTTGGATTGTCAAGTGATATAAAAGGTGGAAGATACCTACTGTATAGTACTTTCATGAGACAAAATTGTGTTTTCATATCGGATAATTTCTTCAATGATTTTCCTGGACTTTTTAGTGAAATCATCAATTGAATCTGTAAAACAAAGGTAAAAAATTATTGCAATTAAGCAACTTAAAAACCGAGAAAACTACATAAATTATATTTTTTTCAACTGTGTAGTTAATTTTATATCCTCACTTGGTAGTGTCTGCTTCTCTGCAGGATAGAGGCTTTGGATGTGTTCAATCACATGGTCTGTTGTTCCTGTGGAGTTCGCAATTTGCCGCAAAATTCTCTCCATTTCCTGCAGTTCATTATCCACAGTGATATGGTATTTATTAAAGAAATCTGCAATGCCACAGGTCGTTGGGCAGTAGCTACCCTAAAGAGGGAAGAATAATAATTGGCAATGTTTCAGGAGCCAAAAAAAAAAATAAGAGAGCAGAGTATTTGGGCAGGGGGGCTTCCAGGCACTGCTTACACAAACGACTGTGGAGAAAAAAGGGCAGGCATTTGCCACTTTGTCTGCTTTATCTGAATTTACAAAGGCAGTTTGCTTTCACGCTGTGTGTAGATACACACAGATAGCAAGAAAATGGTGTATGCTGTTACTGGCAGCATCTTCTGGAGATATGCTTTTGTCAACAGCGCAGCCTCCCCTACATTTTTACCAAGGGCACGCCTCTATTAGTAGGTAACAGGTTTAAGCACAGTGCATTTAATTAGCATGAAAAGTAATAATGAAAATCAAATAAAGCTACAAGTAATAACAGTAGTTAATGATCGGCATAGGAAAGCTTTCAGTAGACTCTTAAGATCAAAGAAGATTACTCAGGTACTTACAAATCGTTCATCTAATATGCAGCAGTTTTCTCTGGTAGCAATGTACTGAAGAGAAGAAAGAAGACCATTGTCAGTGAATTTTCTCCGACAGCGCTTTCGGTGTGTTCTCTAACACTGCCTCTTCACTTACCGCCATGCTGGTAGAAAAGAACAGGGAGAGGAGAGGCCCCAGGGGAGCCCAGCTGCCTAATCTCAGCACCATCACGTCTGTCCCACCGGGCACTGCTTGATCGCTCGGTGAAGTTGTGCAGTCAGCGGCCGAAAATGTTCTACCCAGCACAGGGTGGCAGTGGTTTAAGGGAGCAGGCTGAAGCTGGGGGCGGGCACTGGGAGGTGGTGGAAAGAGGTGGGGTAGGGATTTGAGGTGGATTCCCAGAATTTGCAAACATCTCTTACCCCTCCCATTTTCAGAACTTGATTCCCACTTACCCACTCGATCTCTGCTCCAGCCAGAAGGTCTCAGGAGAGGCAGGAAGGTGAGACAAGGCATGGAGATGCTACTTCTAGTAACATAGAGCATAAAGAAACTCACACGGGGCTCCAGGATGGGGCTGACAGAAATTTCACTCAAACAGCACAAGGAAAAGCCACAGAAGCTATCTGAATTGTGTAACAACTATCAATAGCCTATCAACAAATACTACTTTATGGTTACGTAGTACTTCCCCACCACAGATCTTTGTGCTTTGCAAAGAGATCAACATCATTTTCTCTATTCTGCAGATGACAAAACTAAGTCAGAGAAAGTTATGAAGTCATGTTGGCCAGCGGAATATCTGGAGAAGTTGTCATGTTTCTCATGGGCAATGAAAGCAAGAATTTTCCCTATCCTTCTACTCAAGGAGTCGATTTGAACAACCTTGGTCAAAGCTTCCTTGCTGGGGAATGATATTATCACTATCTGCTTTATTCAATACAAGAATGGTGACAGGCTCTCTCTTCTGCTACAGATTTTATCCCAGCCAAATTTCTTTATGTATGAGCTTCTGCTTGCTGTCTGTATTAATAGCATTATTAGCTTTCCACTCATGACCTGCACGTGGTCTTTTAGGATGTGGCTTCTCCAGAGAAAGCCTGATTTTTTGTCTGTACAGTATGATGCATGATGAGACAATGTTGGGTGAGGCTTTTGACTTCAATACCAAATGATGGAAAGAGTGGTGGGACTGGGGCTTACAGATAGATATGTTGTTACTGACTGCCTTGGTGGTTTCACCTCTCTACAGCAGGATCACTGTTTAAATTTTGCCTAATAGGTATTTAAAATCCATGGATAAAACAATCTGTAGAAGCTAGTTGTTATACTATCACAAAACGCGACATGATTATGTCCTGAAGCTTGGAGAGGTCCTCACGTCTATATCCTTTTTTCATCTGGTCACATCTGGTAAAACAGAAGGTTCCCCTCATTTCTGAGGACCCACATTCATATTGCCAGGAGGAAATCTGAGCACTTAATGATGCTAAAAATCAAATTTATGGGACACTTGTATGAAGCTGATGCACGGTTCATGGGAGAGTCAGCTTTCCAGTAACTGTACTGATGACCAATGAGTTAGCTGCCAGGCTGCCAAAAGGGCTTACCAAAGAATGACCGGTGCTAGAAGTTTGACCTTCCAAATCTGGCATTAGATACCTTTGAGAGGCATGTGCTGAATGTGCTTCTGTTGACCTTTCCGATATAAATAGGAAATGGATTCACCTTTTACATGGTTAGTTCTGTTTCATAAAGAGTGAAAATAAAGTAAATATAACTGGATAAAAGTCTACCTGCTCTTTTTGTTTTTTTCTATTATTGCTTCATTAATGCTGTTAACATGGACTCAGGAAACTACTAGTGAATCTCCATACCACTACTGCCAACCTTTTGCTTCAGCTTGCTTTGAACTTCATTTGCTGCAGGTTATTTGTTGGCATCAGAATGACAAGGGGTTCAGAGGATCCTGGAGGTGCAATTTCAGTGGCTGTGCACCACAACGACTTGCCTTAGGTACAATTACATAGCATGAGTAGGTTGATGGTAGGCACTTTGTAAAATAACTGGCCCAGCTTCAGTGACAGATGGACACTCATGAGCTCAGATGGGCATGTAATGTTCATGACACAGTAGGTGTACCATGTAACACAATCCAGGTATCCCTCATGCTTTAACAGAGTAAGGAACATACCCTCCCCTTTTATCACTAATAGTAGTACATACAGGTCTGAAACTTTCAGAGTTACCAGCGATAACAGAAAAATTATCATTGTATAGATTTACATTCATGAAGGAATTGATATTTAACATCACGTTGATGGTTACCAAATATCTGTACACTGCATTGCTAAGTGTTGCCTAGTTGTATTTCTGGTTACAACCACTTGTACTTAGCAGAAGATGTAAATATTTAAAACTCACCTTTTTTTTTGTTTGTTTGTTTGCTTTACTGATGACATGGTCATGATTTAGCCTTGCATAATTAATCCTTTCATACCTTCACTTCTCTTTTCTTCTATGGTTCCACCTTAGAAATAACTTATTCCTGGTTTTCATTCAGTTGTAAACAATGTGTATTCTTAGTAGAATGGGTATGTAGTATTTTTCCTCCCTTACAAACCATTTTGTTTTGGTTAGTCCTGGCTGCAAAATAGCTGACCCATTTACTGCACAAACGTGCTAGAGACCTAGCTGTACCCTGAGACATGACAAAAATAATTTGTGTTGATTTTATGGCCATTTTTTTCTTTTCCAGTAAGTCTTATTTGCTGATTTGGCAACAAATAAGGAATGATTGGCATAGCACAGGCAGAAGGAAAAGTCTGTTTACTTTTTCCTTGCAATTTATTTTTGAGTAGATAGTAAAAGTGGATCATTATTGGATTAAAACAACTTCAACTCAATTTTGACTAGTATTTTTGCCAAATACCTTCCCATTATTCATAGTAAATCTTCCCTCAGAAATACAAATCAGAAGAAATATGCTTGTGTTTGTAAGTTACTTCCTGAATATCAGAGTATTCTTACTGTTGTCGTGGAGAAACAACTGTTTCTTAAGCTTATGACTCATAATTACATGTCTTAAGAATCTAACTTAAAAAAAAAAATCAGTCTGTATTATTTCAGGAATGCTACACTCATCTATTTTAACATTTCCAAGGGGGATTTGCTATTGTTTTGACTGAAAGTATTCAGTGGAATTAACTTGGACTTGATTATTTTTTCAGATATTCCTGAAGTTACTTTTCTTATGTAAAAAAAAAATACCAAAAATACATCTTGAAAACCCCCCAAAAAGTAAATATTGAAAAAAATTGCCTGCTTTTCTTTGCAATCCATCATCAATGTGCTCTACCCTACTTGTAGTACTAGTACCTGCACTAACCTGCTTGCACTATACAGGTTAGTGGGCAAAATCCCCTTCAGTGAGTCAATCAGTGAGTGATAATTAGGATGAGAGGCAACTAAAAAGCTGTCTAGTAAGGAAATTATGCTGCTAGTGTGCTATAAAACTGACAGCTTTACAAATAGAAGCAAAAAGTGAAAATGGAAAGAAAAAAAAAAGTTTTGCAAGTCCTCTTTCTCTTTCAATATTCAAAACTTGGGCAAAAGGTAAATGGCAACATTTTTCCCAATCCAATAGTCCACTCTGTGCAGCAGACTTTTCCTCACCCTTTCTGAAGTGAAATGTCTGGCAGGTTTGTGAGTTGGCAAAAATCAGCTCTCAATTGCTCTGCACAGGAGAGGCTTTTGTTTCTTTTCAGTACACAGACATTCACTATCCTTCACTTCAAATACAGGCTGTAAATTGTTCAGTTGCTGAGGAAATGTATGAAATACAAGTGTTTCGTGTCAGCTATGGCTTTCCATTTTGGAAAGAATTCACAGGCTATTTTGCTGCATGCACACTGTGAATTCAGAAGAAGTGCTTTCACTGTGTATTCTTAATGATGGGATATTATATTTTCTTAAATCTAAGCAGGGAAATTACACTGATGCATGACTGCTAAAAGTAATTTGGTTTGTGACTCATATTCTGGTGGTCATTTTTTCCAGCACTTTTCCTATGGAATATAGCAATGTAAAAGACTCTCTGCCTTCTGTAAAGAATAACCAAGGTTTGGGGTTTATTTTAAACGTAGCTTAGGCATCATTAAAATACATAGATCTTATTTTGATTTGAAATGCTATTACAAACAACCTTCTAAAAGCATTTAACAACTAACAAGGCCAAAAATCATTAAAGTACTTTTGAAAATACTTCATGTCCATAAGGCAAATATTTTATGGCTTGAATTTTTAAAAATTCCTATAGTGTTTCTGTTTAGTAGTTATTTATTTTCATACATTAAAGATTTTATTTAAAGTTCATTCAAATCTTCAGGAATTAAGAGAGAACATGTCTCTAAAAAAATCCCAAATGTGATATATAGGAACAAAATCAATGTAGTTCAGGAGATTACACATTTTATTGCTCTGTCACAGCTGATGTTTTTATGAGCCCCAGACCACAGGATGTTACACTTCAACATCCTAAAAAGCTACTAAAATACTGCAAACCCCCAAACCACGTGTTGGGATCAATTAAACATCATTATTGAGCTTTGAGTTGTTTGTGCCTTATACAGGGGTATTAGATGCAACATGGCAAACTCTTCCCTTTTACTGATTTACAGAGAACATTTTCAACTGTTGATTTGCTTAGGAAAGGCTGGGTTTCAGGCTGTCTGCAAAGGAGAGATTGCAATGTATGCTTTACCTTGAGGCCAGGAGCAGTGAACTCCATTTGTTAAACAAAGAGATGCACTAATTTGTGGGAATGAGATAAGTAATAAATTCAAATATTTGCTGAATATTTTGTAATTAGTTGAGAGGACAGAGCCTCAAAAAACTAAACAGAGCCTACTCGATAAACTAAAATATTTGTTGGTATCTGTTGATACTGTTGGTTAGGCCAGGAACTTACAGCAACATTAAAGGAAACATAGCAAAAATGTAACGCATTTCACAATAAAACCTGGGTCTGTACAATACTTTGCTTGTACTTTTTTTAAGCAGAGGAAGCCTGACTGCCAGAAAAATCCTAGAAAAATAACAGAAAGTGTATTTGCTTTTGAAAAGTACTCTCTGCATTGTCCTCCCTGACTTCCAGGATTAGCCCCAAACACTATTAACTCAGGATGATAGTAGTAGAACAAATTTCATACATCCTTTACACATCATCTGTGCTCCATGCTGGTGCACAAATCCATTTACAGGCCTGTATTTGAAACATTAATGACACTAGCATAATACAAGTAAATACAAGTATTTAGAGTCCCTGAGAAAACTTGTCAGACTGACCTACATTTGGAACATGACCAAGAAAACAATTATGTTCTTAATTTAGTTTTTCACTCTGTAACCTTTTTCTTTCTCCAGCATAAAAAGGAAAGCCTGATTTTTATGTTTTTTTTCCCCTTCCTTCTCACAATTTACAAGAGGAATTAAAAATCTGGCTTACTCTTAAAAGCCAGTAGATGTGGTTCCTACCATGCATCAGAGTCATGGTGTCTATTATTGCTGACCCATATCCCCTACACAGGCCACAAATCCAGTCAAGTTTTTGACTGGCACCTCTGTGTATGAATTTCACATAGGCTTGTTAGTGACTGTAGCTTCTTCTAGGCCTTACCAACCACAAGGTGCCATCTGATGTCCTCAAAGAGCAATCCACTGTTTCTAAAATCTGTTAAATCACATGAAGGTCAAAATCTCAAAAATCACAACTTGCCCATCACAGAGTGTTGCTTCCCAAGCCTACCTGGAAAAGAGCCTCTAAATATCTTGCCTCTGTTTTCATCAAAACAATCCTAACCTCGCATATGAAATGATGGGATTTGAGCTAATCATTATTCCAGTACTGTCTTAGTATCTTACACATGTTGGCTATTAATTCTCTCAAACACACATAAATATCCACATGGAAATTTGCTAAAATGGTATTCATGCTCCACAGGGGTTTTAGAATGGTTTTTGACTAAGCAAGATCCAGTCCACCGCAGACCTGTGAGCAGCTGCTGTCAAAAACCCATGCTACAAAAAATACCTGAAAGAAGGTAAAAGAACTAAGCGCCTTCTAGATTCCCAGACTGTTCTACCAGTGTCCATGTGTGCACGTGAATATTTATATCTCAATATGGATAAAATGCATTTGTTCACCCAGGGTGAAATACACACATTTAACTCTCTGCATAGTGCAGACAGCACAGAATCACAGTATCATTATTATTAACTACGGCTGGAGAAGACCTCCAAAATCATCAAGTTCAACCATCTGCATAACACTGTCATAAGCACAGGAGACGCTGCCAGGAGCAGATGACACTTGGTGGGGCTGGGGCTGGTTTTGCAGGTGTGGCAGTGCGGAGAGTGGTGAAACACAGCCATCTGCCGGCTGCTTGAGCATCCCTGTCTTCTCATGTCCAGAAAGTTTTGCAGCATGAAAACTTCTCCCAGCTTATTTCAGCAGAAGTTTTACTTACATTCATGGATCATAAATGATGACGTTCGTTAGTGATTGGCCTTTGTTTTGGATACGTTGAGGCACAGGGGTGAGTGCTGTTGCAGTAGGTTGATGACGGAGTCTCAGCCAGGGTAAACTGCATTTGAATTTCAGCCGAGGATTCGAGACCACCGCAAGACTTGCCAAAGATGAGCCACGTTTCCTGCTACGTTACAGCACGTTGAAATCTTACTGCGTTGTATTCCATATTGAGATGCAAGTGGAAGACACTTTAAAATTTAACTACAGAAACAGTTGTCTTTATGGCTATACTGATAGCTGTGCGTTTTGTACCAGGCAGTGCTCTTTCTGATTCTTGCTTCAAAGTTTACTTTAAGGAGCTACAATAAATACACGTCAGTAATTTTAGGATAAAGCTATCTGGAGTCAGCTATTCATACATAACATGTGGTGTTTGTTTTTTTTTTCCCCACCGTGATTATTTCGTTATTTACTAATTTATAGGGACTCAAAACTTCCAAGCTTTCAACATACTAATCAAATACTTCAGTAATTTAATAATCAAAAGTTAGGTCCTCTCTGTGTGTAGGGAACCAGATTTCCTTTGGTTCTACCCATTTAACAACTTAGTAGAGCAATTATTCATCATTTCTTAGCACTTGGAAGGTCAGAAGATGGTGCTTTATGGCCTTTCTGCAATAGGAGAACGTTGCAGCTCCCTAAATAACCAAATTCTAAGCACACAGAATGACTATTTTCCGTCTTCTCTCAACATCATTTCTAACTGTAATTAACAATCAGCCTAATTGGACGCTTTATCAGCTATTTTCAGAAGCACTTATTTAAATGTTTTCTACACAGCTAATTTTTACATCAGTGAAACCACCTCTCATTCTCATATGCTCAGCATCATCAGTGTCACGCCGAATGTCGTATTTTTCTGCAAAGATCACACATTTTATAAATGTTTCATTTGGGAGAGATTACATTATTCAAAAACTACCTAGAATCAAAGCATACTTGTTAAGGCAGACCTAATAGTTACTGCATCAGATAGGTCAGGCTAGAGAAGAGCAGGCTCTGAGACGACCTTACAGTGGCCTTCCAGCACCTGAGGGGCCCTACAGGAAAGCTGGGGAGGGACTGGTTTATAGGGGCATGTGGTGGTAGGACGAGGGGCAATGGATTTAAACTAGAGCAGGGTAGATTTAGATTAGACAACAGGAAGAAGTTCTTCACTATGAGGGTGATGAGATGCTGGAACGGGTTGCCCAGGGAAGCTGTGGATGCCTCATCCCTGGAACTGTTGAAGGCCAGGTTGGATGGGGCTTTGAGCAACCAGGTCTAGTGGGAGGTGTCCCTGCCTATGGAACTAGATGATCTTTAAGGTCGCTTCCAACTCAAAGCTATTCTGGTTTTATGATTCTGTATAAGACTCTGACTGAGAGTCCTTGTCATACTAGACAAACAATGTGGATTTTGGAAGCCTGCTCCTCTCTAGGCTGATCTATCTGATGCAGTAACTATTAGGTCTGCCTTAACATGTGTGCTTTGATTCTAGGTGGTTTTGAGTAACATAATCTCTTCTGAAATTGTGACTCTGTGATTTTCTCTACACAGGGAGTCCCTCTGAAGTATCTCTGTATCTTTAGCTCTCTGTGGAGACGTTCTAACACTGCCCTCCAACCCAGACTTAAGGATTCCCGCCTTATATAAGTGGGGGAATTTGATGCCATTTACTTCATGTCCACTGACTAGAACTTTGGTTTGGGACCTGAGAAGCCCTTCCCGTCAAGAACAAGACATGTAGTCCCACAGAAAGCCTTATTAGTTTGCTTTTGGTTTAGTTTTTGTTGGTTTGCTTTTTTGTTTTTTTGCTTTGATGTTACCACAACCCTGAATGAGGACTCCACTTTCAAGGCTAACCAAACCACCCCTACGCATAGTGACGCGGGTGCCAACCCTGCAGCTCCTCAGAAATGCAGCAGCCCCAAGCCCACCTGCCATTGATCCACGCCCGGGATGGGACAGAATTAAACCAGACGCCCTGGTTAGGAGCGCCCTTGAGCGCAGCTATCAGGGCCGTGCGCGCCAGCCCGGGGACTCCCCGCGCCGCTGCAAACTCCGTGTTTGTAACTTTCTCCCGCCCCGTCTCCCAACCACTCCCACGTGCGCCAGCACTTCCCCAGCCCTTTCCTAGGCCGCTGCCGCGGGCTGGGCCGGGTCGGGCCTGGGTTTCGGCTTCAGCTTCAGTCAGGGGTGGCGCCCACGAGCGCGTCCGTCGCCACCATGACCTGCGCCGCGCTGCTGGGGCTCCGGGGGCCGCGGCTCCTGAGGGCAGCCGCCCGCCCGCTCCGCTGGAGCCCCCGGCGGAGCGCCGGCTGCGAGCCCCCGGCGGGCGCTGCGGTTCGCATCGGCTGCGCCTCGGGCTTCTGGGGCGACACGGCGGTCGCAGGTAGGGGGCGGTGGCAGCGGCGGGGACACCCGTCCGGGCGGCGGCGGCGGTGGTGGCAGTCGCGGGGGCACCGAGGCCTGGCGAGGCCGCCGGGAGGGCGGGTGGCAACCGCTGCTAGCGCCGCGACCAGCCCCGTTGCGTAAGCGGCCGGGCCGGGGCTGCCGCCGCACGACTGGGCCGGGGGGGGGCCGTCCCCGAGGCTGTCAGTCAGGGGCGGCTCGGTCTGGCCCGGCTCAGCTCCGTGACTGCGGCTGGGCCGGGCTGGGCCGCCGCGGTGCTAACAGAGGGTCCTTCCCTTCCCTGCCCTGCCAGTACCGCAGCTGCTATACGGCGGGAAGCTGGATTTCCTCGTCTTCGATTATCTCTCCGAGATCACCATGTCGCTGCTGACGGCCGCCAGAGCTCGGTCTCCCGTAAGTAGCCGCCGGGGAGCCCCTGCTCTGCCCCAGCGTGCCCGGCTGGGCTCCGGCGGGAGAGCTGGTCCGGGTGGGGTGGAGCCCCGCGGGGAGGATGGTGGGCTCCGGTAGCTCCCCAGCTCTCTTCCCACCCAAATCAGGTTATAGGGACACCTTTGCTTTTATATACTTCCTACTTGCTGTTGTTTATTCAGTTTCATTTATTCAGTTTCATCTGAAACTGAAAAGTCATTTCCTTTTCTATAGTTTTATCCAAGCATTTTGAGAGCTAGTTGTTCTTCCCTGTTTTCTCTTCGCTGTTAGCCAAGCAAAGGGATTGGGTTGACTTTAACCGTCGCAAATGGTTACAGCTTTTAATTCTTCCAGGCTTTAGGTTACACTCCAGATTTTGTGTCTGCTGCCATGGCTCCCTATATAAAAGATATTCACAGGCAAGGTATGCTATGCTTTGTGTGTCTTTTGTATGTGAAGTTCTCTTGCTTAGATGAGTTTTGTGTGGCTTCTATTACTATAAACAGCTGGGTTTGTTTTTTTTTAAAAAGTGTTTTGTTGTCCTCTAGGAATGATGTTTTACATCAGCAAAAATCCCATGGAAGTAAATGAGAAGTGCAGGTCTGATGGTGACATTTAAATGGGATTTGAAATGTTTGATATAATTAGTATATATAAATATATCTCCATATATTTCTTACTGTAGCTTTAATTTGTGAGTGGAAACTTTACAGATCTTTGTTAAAACAGGAGATCTAGACATTTTCAAAGTAATCTGAAATTTTTTTTCAACATTCCCATATAGTTCTAGAATATCAGTTTCTTTCTGATCACTTTCTTTCTGCATACATTACTATAACTTTGCAGCTTTCTGAGCTTGAGAGGAGGAAGGGAATTACTTCTAAGTGCCCAACACCTTGCTAACACAGTCTGGAATTTATGGAGGTAGATGTGTATTTCTGCTGAAAGGCAGTCGTTTGGAGAGCATGGATGTCTGGTGTCAGATACTGTTCCTGCAGTTGTTTTGATGCTGTTTGTCTGCTTCATCATGTGTGTCTTTTTGCTCACTTTCTCCTTTCGTACATAAAGGAAAGATGAGAAGTATCTATGACTTCTTCTGTAAACAGTTTTGAATTAGCTGATTCCGCTCTTTCCGCAGATTTAATTGTGTTCATGTTTTCATGTGATTATAGTACTTTACTTGATTGGATGTCAGGCATCTTGCAAAGATACTGTCGTGCTTGTGTGAGTGATTGTTGACGCTGCTGAACTTAATTTGTCTTTTTTTGTTTAGGTGTTCGTGTCATCAGTAATGCTGGTGGAGTTAATCCACTCGCTTGTGCAGCTGCCCTTCAGGAGGTGGCAAAGAAAGCTGATGTGGATTTGAAAATAGCTGTTGTTGCTGGAGATGACCTAATGAGTGAGGTATTTTGCTTGGTCTTAAGGCTTATTAGCATTGTGGAAGTTATTTTAGTCTATATAGCATGAAGGTGGCATTTACAGTCCCATTGGAACTTATTTTGTGTAACCTTACGCTGTTAAAAGCATCTAAAAATTGTTGATTCATTTTCTTTTTTTTTGTTTTGGTTTGGGTTTTTTTTGATGTGTGAAAACAATTCCTGACACATCTTATGTTTGAGGTGTAGTGGGGTTGAATTTTATCAGGCTGTGGATCTGCTGTTTATGTTTTTGGTGCAAACTGCGAATCTAATCTAAGGTCTGCTTGCTCTTCAGAAGCTAGGATGTGCTGTTACTTAATATTTCAGTCTAAACTAAATAATCCTGAAAGTTGTATCTCTTTTAAATTTAAAATGTGGTGTAGTTAAGACACGTTCAAATATTCATATCTTTTGGCTGTTCTTAGCAGTTTACAGGCACTTCCTGTTGTTATTTTGTTTACAGGTGGATGTTTTTCTCTTACTAGGTAATTAGCGTGTAGCTGGTTAGGTAATGTTAAGTGAGAGGATTACAGCTTTAATCTTTAAAACCCCCCCCTTGAAATCTACAGATTGAATAGATGGGGGTTTTTTGAGTTAAAGGATAACACTTTATACATAAAGTCTAGTTCCACCAAAAGCATTGGCCGTATCTGAAAAGACACTGTGAAAACAGTTTATACCTTGACAGTGGTTAAGAGGGCTAGGTTGTGGATGCTAAAAAGCTGCTAGCAGAGGGATTTTCTCTGATTGTCACAATATTCTGTGAGAATCCTACCTTTCTCACCAGTGTTATGAAAAACAGTAGGATGTTTCTTGTAAGCTAGACT
>WTSP01009427.1:194466-215799 GCA_025331215.1 Actenoides lindsayi | reverse complement strand
GGGGGTGGGGGGGCGGGGGGGTGGGGGGGGTGGGGGGGGGGGGGGGGGGGGGGGGGGGGGGGGGGGGCGTGTGCGGCGCGGCGCGGGGCGCCGCTCGCTCCTCGCCCCGCTCCTCACCGCCGCTGGCACCGGGTCAGAGCCGGGGAGCTGGGCGGCCGTCGGCGGGGCCGGGGCCGAGGCGGGATGAGCGGAGCGGCTGCCCGGGGGCGGGGGCGCCCCAGGGGGAGCTCTTCGTGAGGCGCCCCGGGCCGGCCCCGCGGCCCGTCCTCGCATCGCTCAACTTTGAAGGGGCCCAAGGAGCGCGGTTTTAATGAGCCCGGTCAGCCGGGGTGTTGACACAACTCCGGCGCCTCCGGAGGGGCTCGCAGGCGCTCGGCCGCCGCTGCCCGCTCCCAAATCCTCGTACCACGTGAAGAGAGAAAAGGTAAAAGGAAATAACCCCCGTCCCGTCCCCACCTCACCCCCCCCCCCCCCTAAATTTTCTTTTTTAACCCTCTGGTGAGTAGTTTCCATCCGGTCCTGTGGGTACAGCGTCCGTGGCCTTCTGCCAGTTTGTATCTAGATACATTTATGTAAAACATTTTCTCTCAGCTCCTTGCCAGCTGTTCCACATTTTCCAGCTGCCAGTTCAGTTTGCAGTGATGGACTGTACGGATCTCAAAGAGCCTTTTAGTCCAAGGTACGGATAAGTGGTCCGTTTGACATACAGTGTCACGTTTTAGAGGTTACTCCTCTACAGGAGCATTCGGTAGCAACCCACAGCAAAATACTCATCGCCGTTGTCCCTGCTACTTCCCACTTGATTTTCAAGACTCAATAAACGTGATTTTTTTTTATTTTTTTTTTTAAAGCTTCTACGTGCAGACTTCATTTCTTTGCTGTGTGCTACAGAAAAACTTGGAAATGAGATTTTTCGGAGGCCTTGCTATGTGGCTGGTTAAATCAACAAACGTTTTTTAAGAGGGCACGGGCTGCCCCTCTTTCCCCGTGTGATGTACATGTCTGTTTTGAAACCGTTTCAGTCGGTGAAATAGTGAGAAATCACCAAGTTTCTCTGTGTTACAAAATTGTTTTTGCTGTGGTGTTCAGTGATATGGCTTGAAATCTGCCAGCACTGGCCATAAGTAGTTTGAATATTTGTGCAGTTGCATTGTAATTTGATTGATTCCTATAATTATTTCATTTAGGTCCTTTATTAAAAATTAATAATGAGCTGACAGCTTCTTAATTACATATGTCATGATTATTTTGAAGGCAGACAAATGTAGTGTTTTAAAAGTAAAGTAACCCTAAAATGTAACAACTGCCGTGTCCGCACCGCTGTGTTTCAGTAGAGGAAATATATATTAAAAGTAATGGTGAATGAGTTTAGCAATGTAAACTGTAGGGAGCCTCCTGAGAGTTTGTTTATATAATGAAGGTTTGGGTTTAACTAGCTAGTATGTAAATACTTTCAGTTTGGTGTATAGCCCAATTCTAAAAACATAAATAATAGTAACTATGAGAGAAGCCTCTTTTAAGGGGGAGGATTATTTCTTTAAAAGCAGGATTATGTGATTTTTGAATGAGTAAGAAGAATGAGTAAGAAGAGGGCTCCCTCAGTGTAGATATTTTATTTGAAGCAGCACTAGAGCTAAAACTAGGGCTTAAAGTGCCTAAATGAATGCACTCTTGCATTCCAAGAAGTGCACATGGTTTTCAGCAGGACATGCTGCTTTCCAAAGCATTTCTGCGAAGTACTACGAAACAAAGAACATCACCTGCATTATTCCTGCTCCGCTGGAATAATGTTTCTGGCTTGAGAAGGTGTGCGGTGGCCAAGACAGCGTTTACTGCTATAAGCAGTCTTCAGTTGTGAAAGATAACGTTGTGCATTTTCAAACACAGAAACCCTCTGTAACTTCAGAAATTGAAGGATCAATGATTATGAATCATTTCTGTTTATTTCGGAACCGGTGTTAAGAGAAACCAAAATACTCAGATTTGCAGATCTCATTCCAATTTGTTCATCTTGGCAGGTCACTTTATTTATTTATTTAATTTATTTTTAACTAAAAATAAATGTCTACATTTGATACAGATCCATAGAAATTCAAGTTACACTTCCTGCCTAGTTTTTTGGGAAAGCTGTTCCATTACCTGCGCTCTGTAGCATGTTTGGATTTCACCCTGTGCATTCAAGGAAGGAATGGCATATTTTTGTGTCACGGAGTGTTAGTGAAAAGTTGGTCATCTTTGCCTGATAAATAAGGAATCTGACGGTTATTAAAGCAGGATTTATTTGGAGTTCTGGAAGGAAGCAGTTTAATGGTCAGTGTTACATGCAGTCAACTATATGGAGACAGTAATATACAAAGAAAAATCAGACTTGAAGGAAAAGTGAATCAATGAGTCATGAAATCCTCAGGAAAACCTTAGTAATGGAATGTTAATGCTTTCAGACTATAGTAGATTATCTTAAAAGTCAGACTTTTCTTCTTTATGCAATTGTTGTAAATCCCCAGCTAAAGAATACTTTGAAGAAGGCTTTAGCTTTTCTGGCACTGATATTCTGTAGTCCTTCTGATTGTTTTGGAAGATTCAAAAAAATTTTCTGCCAACTTGCAGTTAGGCAATTAAAATGCTAAAATGACTACAGAGGAAGCTTTTTATTCAACAAAAGGTTCAGCTGTAATAATGATTTCAGGTTGTCTTTTAACCATAGGTTTTATAGACATCCTCCCTTTAGACTTTGTCATTTTTATAAGGGAATTGATTTGTTATACTTTAAAATCAAATAAAATGAGACAGAATAAACAAAAATAGGGCATGGGTGCTGCTGCAAAACTTTTCAAGTTCTTTCAGTGTATTTTTCATCTTTACTTTTATTTGATAGGTCTGTGAAATAGAGCTGTAGACTGGCAAAGACTTTAAATGAAATTTCACACTTTGATGATTTTTTTTAAACTTTGATATATTGACAGCAAAAGGAGCTGCAAAGCTTTTATATAACTTGAGCAGTAACGCCAAGCAGCAGTCAAACGTCTCTATGCATTTGTGTTTAACTGCAGAAGAAAAACATGTCCATGGGCAGTGGAGGGTTCTTATCAACTCCCTAATCCCAGATCCCAGCAAACCTTGAGGGCATGCCTCAGATCTTGCTGAAATCATTGTAGACTCTCACAGTTTGCAGATTAAATATGCTATGTGTTCCTGGCTCCAACAACAGTTTTATGAGCTCACTAAGCTTCCTGTTTTAAGATCCTTTTCTGAAGTTTTTAGGAGCTGCTAAAGGCGATGCTGTCTGTGGCAAGTGGTACTTGTTAATTTAGAGACACTTTGGATATTTCATTCTGTCTGTAAAAACAGGCAAAATTGCCATTTCCAAATTGGAAGTCCAGTTGCGCTATAAAAAAAAAAAAAAAAGAGCTTCTTTAAAGAGGGATTCTGTTGTTTTAATGTGTTTGTCAGTACACAAGGTTACGAAGTTTTATACAAGGCTCGATTTGTTTTATGGGGGCTTGACTTTGACCGGGCTCTTTAAAACGAGCCTTTTTCAGCTGTAATTCTAACCACAATGCAGCTTTTAGTACATAATTTCTCAGCCTCTTTTAACCAATTGTATTTGTAGCAGCTCATTAAACATACCTTTGAAGTTCTCATTCTCCTTCAAGTGTCAAAGAAGGCAAAATGTATTCTGCCAGGGGTGAATTTCAGTGAATCAGGTAGCTAACCCTGGGATTTGTTGACCCTTCTGAAGGAATGGTGTTGCACCTCAGATTTTGTGCCAGATCTTCTTTTCTAACCGCTAAAGAGTTAACTCTTACGTTTTATTCACTGTAATCATGTTTATGTATTTGGTGTAATAGTTTTAATTAAAAAGGAAAATACTTATTGTCCAACAACATGTGTCATGTTATTCCCGAGAGAACTTGAGCCAATTTTGTGCTTAAAGGTTATTCAATGAATGAAATTTTGAAAGCCCATTTGTCAAGGTACTGCCCGGTTTCTGTTAGTTTTCAACCCCCAAATTCATTGTCTGCATGGCCCAGTCATTAGTCATCAGTGTATTAGTGCTGCCTTCAGGCAATGCAGCCCAGCACTTCTTCACACCATTATAGCTCTAAAAGTGTACTCTGCCGACTTGTAGAATTACTGCTCTGATTTCCGCTTGGCTGGGTTTGAGGTAAGTCCCCTCCCTACCTTCCAGCTCACTCTAATCCCTGCTTTCTTTTAAGGCCGCTTTCTGCAGAGATGGAGGGGGCAAACTTTCTTAAAGGTTGTGCTGGTATCATACTGTGGTTTTGTTGTGGTGTGCGCTATACATATGAATCGTACCTGCCTTACCTTGGAAGTGTTTTAAATTGGCTGCTGATCTGAAGAGTTGGTTTCTCTCTCTTTTTAAGAGCAAAACAAGAAACAATGCATTGATCTTAAAAACGCCTGCAAGATTATTTAGAGTACAACAAGGGGTGAACTAATTGGGATAGAATGTGTTCGCCTCTAAATAATTGCGGGGTGTCAGAACTGATAATATCAGAATCCACTACCAAGAGATCTGATTGAATAATTCTCTTAGCTTAAATTTCCACTCTAATGTCAAGTTATAAACCCAAGACAATCTCTTTTTTTGTGTGGGTTTGTTTTTTTTTTTTCTTCTTTTAATGTGCAATATGCTGCTGTATTTTCTTGGTATCTGATACTTAGGGCTAAAGGACCCAGCCAACCTTTTGGTGGTTTAGAGATGAGCCTCCCTCCACTGTGTTTGCCGCTTCCTGTGATACCCTGTTTCCTTTACGTACAAACCCATTGTCAAGAAAATCAGCTGCGTGTAAAGAATCCTTCATCCAGCTGCCGAGAGAATGAAGCCTTCATTAGATAAGATGTAGGAATACCTGAAACCGAATAGTCAGAAACACAGATCAACTTTGGTGTCACTTCAGTGGCACGGTGTCCGCTGTGCTGAACCGCGTATGTTAAAATGAAATCTTTCCACTGCTGATTCTTAACTAACGGGACATGTGGTTTGGTGTGGTTTTGCTTGGCTCTTCGATTCACTAGGGATGTTTTTTCTGGGAGAGTAAGACAGCTGTATAATTCTATGATTACACTATTTGAACAGGGATAGCGGGTTGCGAAGTAATTTATACTGCAGCTGTTCAGAGTTGGGCTGTTGTGTTTTGTCAAGTTCACAAAAACATGAAGCAATCATGATGCAGTTTTACTGTTACTGTGAGACAGGTGTAAAACCTAAAATAAACTGTGAAAACTGAAGATAAAGTTTTATAAACCACCTTTCACACTTGAAAGTTCTTCCTGGATATATGGAGCTTTCCTAGCTCTCTCTCACATATTAAAACATCTGCGTTGGGTTAGAACCTGAACTTCTGGATGAAGGCATCCCTTAACCTGAGAGTATACTGAGGAGATAAACAGGCTTCCAGTAATGGGACTGGTGATCCAAACATGGCACTTTAAAAAACATTCTGTTTGATTCCCTTAATCTTGTTTTAAAATGCTAATTGTGAAATATGGAATACAGTCTTCTTTCATTTACTTATTGTAAGTTGGAAACAGAAGGCATATCTTCTCAATAGATGGATGCTAAACATAATCTTCCTTGAGCTCTGTTGCTGTATAGATTGACATTGATACAGAGATCTAGTTTTGATTCTAAGGAAACTTTTCATCTGTTGGGATTGATGAGATAAAGCAGAAAGTGTGAAGAAAGTGGTCCTGCAGTTGGAATTCACATTTAGCTCTGGTCCTCTAAATTAGGACATTTCTGCATTTTTCTGTGGCAGTTGTAGTGACATTTTATCTGAGGAACTAAATAAATAGTGATGCAAAGCACACCCATTACAGATGTTTGTAATTTGTTTTACCAAGCTGTTTGTTGTCAAACTGGCAAGAAGGGAAAGAATATCCTGTATCATCCCCAAAAGTGTTCCCAGTGCTACTAACAGTATCAGCAGAGGAAGTCATGGAGTATATGCTCTCAACACAGCAAGTCTTGCTGGTTGTCTTCCTATATATATATATATATATATATATGTATATTCCCATCCTTTCAAATCTTGAACATATGAATGCTCTAGTTGAGGTTTCATAAACTGACTGTTTTACAGAAGGAGAGCACTACACTGGTATTTGTTTGGGATTTAGTGTTGTTGAAATCCTGAAGAAAGATGGGGTCAAAATCTGAGCGTAGACTTGGTAGGGAAGTTGGAAGTGTCTCTGCTCCTTTTAACCTATTGCTACAAACAGTAAAGTCCACAGGAGATTTTTATTTTTTTTTTTCCCCCTCCCTGTGCTAATTCTTTTACAGTTAATCTTACTTTGACATAATTATTAGAGTTTTTTGCTCCTGCAGTTTGAAGCACGAGGACATGTAGGATTGCAAAACAAGCAGTAACAGAGCTTACTCTGAATTTTCTAGCAATGTTAGGCAGTTTAATTGCCAGGAGTCCTGGTTTCTTAAGGGTAAGTGCATTACTGATTTTAAAACCATCCCCCTCAGATACATTTACAGATTTGGAGATTTGAAAAATATGTGTCACTCTCTATTTTTTTTAAGAAATAACCTTTGTTCTTTCTGTTGTCTCTGTTGTAAGAGTCAAAATGAGGAATCAAGGAACCCAAGACCACGTGATTAAAATATCATGCTTAGATGCAGGGTTAATGACCTGATTTGTTTGGTTTTGATGTTGGTTTTATTTTGTTTGCTTTCTATTTTCACTTTAAATAAAGTTCAGTTACCTACTTTAAAGACTCTTGGTGAATGAGTGGATTATGAATTTTTACCTCAGAGGATACATCGTAAAAGAACTGTGAAGCCACTAAGATGTAAGTTCTGACTCCATACCCCTCAGCTTTGTGTGGCATGTCCCCAAACAGCTTCAGTGAGGGATGGACTGGTTGCATACGGACAGTTTGACCCAAATCCTCCAGTGTTTTTATCCATTACATTCTGTTTATTGGGTAAGAAACTATGAATCACTTCTTTCCTGGAGGAAAGCTGTTTTATTTAGATACAGAGTTTAATCTGTTGAAGTAATAGTAAAAACATTTAATTGGGTTTATACTTAACAGCTTTCTAAATCCTGTAACACAAGTAGAGATAATCTACTTGTAAGAGTATGTGGGTGATGTGTATTAAAAGCAACTGAGGTGCTGCCTCAGTAGAAAGTACCACTTACTGACCCTACCGTATGTTTTAAATATGTTCAGAACTTCCGGTAATCCAGTTTATCTGTAGCAGAAAGATGTAAGCACATGTGATTCCTCCAGAGTCGAGCAATTATCACACTCGATCAGTAGCTCAGCCTATGCTGTAGAACAGTTTCTCACTTAGGGTCTTAATCAGGAGGCTGCTAATAGCAGTGCTTTGCCTAGCTGATTGCCTTTGTGTTTGTGATCCTGCATTATTGTTGCCACAAGCTATTTAACCTATCGGGAACAGATCAGATCATCATCAGCAGGCTTTAGGTCTAGTTGTTTATTAGTCCTTATGGGGGAAGAAATCGAAAGAATGCAATGCAGAAAAAGATGGCAGATAGTCATGAATTTGGGAAGATTGCATTAATACATGTAGTGCCCTATGATTTAGGGTATTTTTATATTTCAAGCAACAAATCCACCTATCTGATTCTGTTGGTTTTTTTGTTTGTTTGTTTTTCTTTTGTGTTTTGCGGGTTGTTTTTTCTGTTTTTCTTCTTTTACTTAGCATTTCAAAACGGATTTAGGAGAAGCATGCAGTTAGCAACTAGTGCATTTATAAATCATGCATGTAGTTTGAACATGACATAAGTATTGTGAAGTATAAGGTACCGTTTTTTTCCCCAACTTATTAGTGGTTCGTTGTGTTTTTATATATAGTGGACATAGACTCTTATTTGTGCTGTTTATATTGTTCGTAGTCTTATTGTGAGCAGTTGTCTCAATGGGGAAGAATCTGAACGAAATTTGCCCAGGAGTAGTTAATGGTGGTTGCAGAATTCTGGTTTAGCTTACAAAGAAATGAGAAAAGATAAAACTATTTGAAAAATGTGTAGTATTTCAATTAGTCCTTATAGCTATGACAAAAACGGTGAGATGTTCCAAAAGCTTGAAAGTTACGACCGGAAGATAATTTCTGAAAACACGTATTTTTCAGCAAGTACTGTCAGGAGTAACTTTGTCAGTGCCAGCAGGTTTGATAGAAAGTGATGCTGAAATCTAGGTGGGTTTGGGAAGTTAAATGTACCTGAATCAAGCCTCTGTAAATCAGTGTGAAATGACTCCCTTATATTGCCGTAAGATTGTCTCATGTAAATTTTGCATTTGAATGTACCAGAACAAGACTGATTTTATTTTCTCTTTCTTACCCTTAAATAATCCCAAGGAACGGTGTAACCGGTTTTGATAAAACTGATAAAGGGTCCTTTATGCTTGAGAGAGGCTGTAATTTCCTGATTGTTCTTCATGCCTCCCCTTGTGTTTTTCACTTTCATACAGTTGTGCCGTTCAAGATGTATCGTATCCCCAAAGACTGCTTCCAGTAGTGTGGATCAAAGTAGTACCAATGAATACCCTAACTACCCAGAGTCATTTCTGAAAAATTAAACATGCTATGTTTGCTTGCACGCTGATTGGGGCACTCTGGTTGCTGATAGCAATCAGTATGAACTTCCCTACTGCTGATGTAATGATGATGAATGCTGTGACACTGCTATTTCAGACAGCTCTTCTCAGCGGACGCAAACCACTTGTTAATGAATTGAATACAAGTACAGCAGCATCGAATGAAACAGGGAGAGGATTTTATTTTATTTTTCTTTTAAACCGAGCACATTAAAAGATATTGACTCAAAAAAAACCAAACAAAACAAACCAAACAACAAACCAGAAAACAAACCACAAACAAAACCCAGTAAATAAAGGTAGAGGAAGTTCACAAGAAACATAAACCACTCTAACATGCAAATGGAGAATTATAGATGCTGGTTCCTGCCTAAGAACTTAGAGTGAAGCAAGGAGCCTTGAAGTCAGTGAGCCTGTTCCTATGAATAAAGATTTGCACAATTTGATCTTTAAAACTATATGCAATATATCAATGCAATGATTTAAAAAAGTAATTCAGAGAGGAAAAGGAGCACAGAGCTGAAGATTTCTTGGGAAATCAAAGTGTATGTTCAGAAAGGATCTTGTTTCCTGCTCTTCCTGGTTTCAGTTAGCTTGCACAGTGAGTAAATGAACAAAAAGATACTTTTTTTTCCTCCCCACTATATTCATATGATTATTTTTACTACTGTGAGACGCAGTTTTATGACCAGCATACATAATGACTGGAAATTCTATCATTTCAGATTGCTTGAAGGAATTTTTTTGTTCAAAATACACTTCCAACATGCTGTCATTTGTTGACACTCCTTTTAAAAGAGACAGTTTTCCTCATTCAGCTAGTTCATTCCAGTAGCTTGTTCCTAAAATTCCTCCAATGTAATATGCAATTGGTGAAAGTTTACATTTCTGGTTTAAGAAGAAGAGACACACCTGCAGGCAGGTGGCTGTGTTGAGAGGGATTAGGTTTAAAATGGGGATCTGGAATTAATTGTGCAGTAGGTTCAGGCTTTAGGGAAATTACAATAGGTTCAAGCATGGTTGAATAGGAAAAAGCCATGAATGTTTGCTTTCAGGAAGGAATGTTTATCCCTCTATTTACCTATGAAAGTTCAAGCTTTCGCCCATATACTGTTATAGCATTTTCTTGCCATTCATGTGCACATGGAGATGCTGGATAGCCAACAGAAACCAGCTTCCTGGGTTTTTGAAAGCAGAGCTCCTTGCAGCAGAATAGATACATACTGTATCTGGCCTAGGGGCAGGAACAGGGAAGTCACTGACCCACATGCTAGGGAGAGCCCAGCGCACCATCATATAAAGCAGTTTGTATTTTGATGTACAGATGATGTCAGGCTGGCTGATTTTCTGAATGCTTTTTGATGGAGATTAGCAGCCAGTGGAAGGAAATCTTCACATCGTTCTGGACATGTTTTTTTGGTGGACTGCAATTCTCATACTTCAGTACAGTTTCTGAGAGAAGATACGAATCAGCCAAAATTAAGGAGAATGAGAAGACACGGATGCCTGGTTTGCGTTTTCAACTTGGGCTTAAGTTCATCTTCAGGAGAAAAAATATTTTTGGGGCACCATATTGATTTCCAGTTGACCGTTTCCGTATCAGCTGTGCTTGACAAGACTACTAAACCACATACCTTTAATTATTAGTCCTGCCATCCTTCACTTTACCAGCCATGCATAGCACCGCGTAGTTGACACGGCACTGGAGTGTAACTGGAGCTGCTGGGATTCTTGCGGACGCCTTTGCTACACGTGTGTGGGTTGGGAGCAGAGGAAGGCAGGCACGGGAGGAAATGTCTGCAGTGCTGGGGCCGTTGGCTCGTGGCTCGGGTTGTAGAGCCGAGGAGGAAAGCTTACTCTTGCAGTGTTCTCTCTTCCATGCTGACGTGAATAAAAGCAGTCTGCTGGATGGAAACTAACCAGACATGAACCAGAACAGGTACCAAGAGCAGATGTTTATATTAGCTTGTGGCCAATTCTTCAGGTTTCTGACCAAAAGTTCACTTCAGTCTGCTACTTGAGGCCTCTGTTCTGTACTGTTGTCCACACTAGGTAGCGCAAAACAGGAAAGTGATAGAGAGTGGTGGGAAATGGGGAATTATGTCTGCTGGTCTTCTCTCCATTAAAGATAACAACTCCAAAGCACCAGAAAAATATTGGTAGGCTGTTGGAGAAAGAAAAAAAAAATAGTCAAGAGAATGGATGGATGCCAGTCTGAGCAGCCACATGTTGCTGTTGAATTGCAGATGATCCAGTGATGCTTCTTAGGGGAGTAAATCTGTGTTAACTCCTTACAGGACCTTCTTCTCCTTCCTTTTCTGAGCGGTGGTAGGATCAGATTGTAATGGTGGTCCTGTCCTGCTATGGTGGAGAAGGGAATGAGGTGGAGATAAGTGAGGGCTCCTTGCTCATATCTGCACAGGATATGAGCAGTGTGGCAGGAGGCAGTGGAACCGCTGTACATACCCTACCGTCATTTTTGTGACTTTTGCCTAAATGTTTCATGCCACTCCGCTGGTTTTGTGAAATGGGGGCAGAGTATACGGCTTCTTCCTTTCTAGTTGAGTAGGGAGCATAATTCTTTCCTTTCATGACTTCTAGCCGGGAGAAACAGGCTTGTGAACCGAGGACAGAAGAAAATGGGGGACGAGTTCTGCAGCTTCCCGTTCCAAGCTCTCAAAGTCAAACTCTTTTTGTTGTGAGTGGAGACGTTACCTGAATAGCAGACTTGGTCCTTAGAAGGCAAAACAGAAGAAAAAATAACCACAACTGAAAAAGTACGTTTTTTCAAATGCCTTCAGAGACAGCATAGAAAGTTATTCTTTTTAGGGAATATTAAATAGCTCAACTGAGAGTAGTCAGAGCACAAGAGGGTACATTCAGGAACTCACTCATGCAGGCACTGGAGACTGAGTAGAGGCAGATTTTGGTGTTTATATGTACAGAGAAAACAAGCACGTTCTTGAAAGTGTGGGGTGAACAGCTTGGCAGCAGTGCCAGCTTCCCTCCAGTTCCTGCCAGTGCAAGGGATGAAGACTCTGATATATATGAGGGATATACAAGAGATCTGACCAAAGCTGTGGATGCTCTTTCATGAGATGTTTAAGAAGAAAGGAGGAGAAAGCATATGAGAAATTTGGAAAGGTGCTGTTTACAAATTTCGTATGAGATCTCTCCTCAAGATTTGTGCATTGCTGGGTACAAGTGAGGGCTGTTGCAAGTCGAGCATTGTTAGATCTCTCCTGCGTACTCTTCGAAGACACCTGACAGTCCCTTTCCTGTTCCAGTAGGAAGTCATGTCACAGATCACAATGATATTTATAGTATTTTTACAGGTAGATCCTGAAAGTACTCTTAGAAATACTCTGCCGTGGCAGGCAGAGCTTTGTTATTCCTGGCTTTAGCAAGAAAGGAACTCAAGAGAAACAAAACGCCTTGTTGGTGGTTAGACCAGTAGGTTGGTGGCAGAGAGTCTCTGGTATCTAGTGCAATTCCCTGGCTGTGCTGCCTAGCTAAATAATGATTCATTTTGTGATTGGGCTCTTCTTTGATCCCCACTGTATAACAATGAGGCTTTGGAGTGTTTTATTGTGCTATTAAAAAGAACTCCTACTAGGGAGGTGGGAAGGGGAAGGTTTACTAGACAGCTGTGTTTCTGATGAATTGGCTTTGTAGCCTTTTTTGGGGGTTGTTTTTTTGGTTGGGTTGTTGTGGGTTTTTTTTAACTGTCAGAATTGGGGAAACAGGTTGCTAATGTAATTACGCTTCATTATAGTTTATTTTGTGGCTTGTTTTGAAGCCTTTGGTTTTTTTACTTCATTTAAATGTTGTTCTAGAACAGTGTGACTTCCTTCCGTTTCAGGCCCCTCTAGCTAATGACTGCAGTGCTGCTCAGAGCTGAAAACACTCTCACTCATTTATTATTGTTTGTTGTTGCTGTTACACAGGGTCACGTCCAAACTCCTGAAGTACCCAGGTGCTTTTGTTCTAACCATGGTGTGTGCCGAATATCGATGATTTCTGTAAAGCTTATTTGGGCAGACTGGTGTGTGTCGAGCTAAGCTTCCCACCAGTGCTTGGCAATGCTTGGGTTCTACATCAGCCCCCGAGACTGCGGGCATCTTGGATATGCTCCTGCCCAGGCAGTGTTACCCGTTCAGAAACTTCTGGGCTTATTGGGTTTATGTTGAGAATATAAAAGCCTTGAAAATAAGGAGAAGTGATCTGCGGCATGTAAAATGAAGGTATCGGCGGACAGGACCCTGAGAACAGCCAGGGAGGGCAGAGACACCTCTGCGGAGTTTTCCCTTTTCACGCAAAAGAAAGTGATCTCATTATCTTCCACGAGCAATAGGATTTGCCTTTCCCTGTGGTTTTCAGGATGTTGCTCCAGCGCACTGTTGTTTGACTTAGATTTCTGAACAAACAAAGTGAGAGATGTTTACACGGGTAGGACAAGGTGTAGAGATAGACAGGATAATTCTTGCTGCAGTGTGTTCGGATACCGTCAATGTTGAAATTTAAATATTTGGCTTCTGTAGTCAACATGAAGGTCTGTCTTGATTTCTTCTGGGTTGTTGCAGAGTGCTGTGGACATAGGAGAAAAATAAGGGGTTTTTTTCCTGAGTCCATTACAACCCTACAGGCTTGAAAAAAATGGACCTACCTGTCAAGCGGCGTAGTGGTTTGTGATGCCGATTCTCTTTAAAGGCAAACGTAATTATTTTTGGTGTTAGTGTTGCCTTAAATTCCTCAGTAATTCATGCATGCAAACATGAGTTGATGGGCATCCAGGAATGACCTGTGGACTGCTAATTCAGTTGCGCTGCAGGCTCTTCTTCAGGTGAGAGCTTTTCAGCTCAAATAGTTTTTGAAGTTTATGACTCTCTTGTTTCATTCAGGTCTGAGCACAAGGAGAGCTGAAGTAATGAGAAGTCATCATGGAGGCGCAGTCCCATAGCTCTACCACGACGGAGAAGAAAAAAGTGGAGAATTCCATCGTGAAATGCTCCAGTCGAACAGATGTCAGTGAGAAAGCTGTTGCCTCCAGCACAACTTCCAATGGTGAGTAACAGAAGGGATTTACTAGCGGCCAAACCTACAGTAATTTTATGTTCTCTGCATTCCTTGTGAATTGAGCATTTGCACCTGGATCCAGTGTTTGTTCTAAGGAGAGGCTAAAAAAAAAACGAACGAGGGGGGTGGTGTGGTGGTAGAAAGTGGTAGGATACAATAAGGCCTGTTTTGGCATCAGGCTCAGTCTTTTTCTTCCAGATGTTCCAGTTTGAGATGTAAATGCGCTAAGTTATTTATTATAGGAAGTTCCTGGTTTTGGCGTTTTGGAAGTCGTCTCGATTAGCCTGGCAAGGCTTGTGAGTGCTTTGCATTTGGCCACTGAAATCTCTTACACTAGTCAGATAATTAGTTATTACAAAAGAGAGAGAAGTAGCTCTGTCAAAATTAATGGCAAAGGTTCTTTTTGCTTCTCTTCTTTTCCAAATACTCTTTCTTACAAATACTTTTCTTACAAATACTTTTCCAACTCTCTCATTGCAAAGGGCTGCCCCCGAAGTTCTTTAGTGGCCAGGGACAAAACATCAAGCTAAGAGCGTATCCTCCCATGAATTCATTTCAAAGTCGTGCACGTAGAGCTTGTAGCTTTGCAAAACTGGAGTCGTTTGCTTAGTTTTCCCCAGAGACTACCTCACTTGACAATTTTATATGTTCTCTGCCTCTCTGGCGAGTGTGTAATCCCAGCCCTGGCCCTGGCATTGTTTAGTGTGAGAGGACTGAGGGTATTGGTCCTTACTAATGCAAAGCTTCCTTTGCATTAGGAAAGAACGTGGCTTGAAAAAGTGTGGACAGAGTTTAGATCTGTGGGTTTTGGATCGCTACAGATTAACTGTTGGGTTTTTGCAAATCAGTCTAATACTGTCTAAAACTGGATGATGTCTTTCTGCATATTTTGGAGTCCTGGTGTATTCCTGGAGAAGTATTTTCTGTTCACCCTTCCTGTTTCCATCGCGCTCATTATCTAGACTTGCGGTCCAGGTCAGGCTCTCACTTTGATATCTTGAAGAAAGGTTTCTGCTTTCTCAAAGAGATGTGTATCTCCCACTAGACTAAAAAAGAAAATACATGAATGCTACAGCCATACTAGAAGGGAATCTCTGTGGGTCAGTACAACTTAGTCGGCACACGTCCCGCTATCCTTCTGTATAACTGAACTTCACATTCAAAGCAAACTCAGTACCTGCTGACCTGCTAGTTGGAGCTGATCCCCACGAGAGTATAGAAACTCTTGAGCAGCTATGGAAAAAGTTGCATCAGTTTTTTAAGGCATATGAAATTAGATCCTCAGCTGGTATAAGTCAGCGCAGATCCCTTGCTGTCAATAGAATGACAATGGTTCGCATTAGCTCAGGAGTTCCCCATTGTTGTTTTTGGTTTGGGGTTGGTTTTTTTTTTTTTTTTGATAATAGGATTTTCCACATTGGCCTAACTTTTCAAACAGACGCACTCTTAAACAAATAAGGTATTCTTTAATGTGTCAGGGGTTTGCACTCAGACCCAGCATTGGTGCATACCTCTGTCTGTTTGGGCTAGCCTTAATATAATTGTTAAACATTTGGATTTAGAGAGCTAAAAATAAAGCCTTCAAGATGTTTATGCCTAATTCTGACACTGATTTTCCCTGTGGAGAAATAATTATCTCTCTGTTCTACCTATCAACTTTAACAGTAATATTAGCTCTTAACTAGTGGCTTCATCTGTGTGCTGTGTTACTGCATGTCAGGGACATCAAACTCCCAAGAGCTGGAATGATTCTAAGCCTAACAAATGACTAGAAATTTTTGTGACTGGAGTTGTCTCCTATTAACGGAATGAAATGCTAACGTAGTACCCATCCTGAGGCCTGAGGCTGCATTTTGTTAAGGTAATGTCCACTACCTTTGTTTTCAGTGGGTAAGGGTTGGTCTTGTTAGTCTTTGTATTTAGGGAAGTCACCAGGTTCTCCAAGGTTTAGGTTGCTCACCGACTTTCATGTGTAACCAAGCAAATGACTTTCCAGAGACAGAGGGTTGAGCTTCAAAGGGATAAAGAATTTCCTCTTAGTGTAGAGGCTCCATGGAACACGTACCAAAACAAATGCCAATACCGAAACTTCAGGAACTTCAACGTGAGTTTTATTGTTACAGTGTTTTGAAAGTTTTCCTTCTTGCAGATGCGATTGTCATGATAATGAATTTTGCTTACAAGGAGCAATTTGCATGAAAGCCGGAGCTTGCATCACATTTCCATCTTTTGTTCTTTAATGCTGGAATGAGTATTACCACAGGAACATCAGTTGATGTAAGACACCACTCTTACAAAACATGCAGCTTTTGTTGATTCAGTGCCCCTTTTTTTTTTGCAGAGGGCTGTGGTAATGTTAAATGGTTGTGATTTGCATTTGAATACTCTGTTAAACAAGGTAAGATACCCTTAAAAATAACAAAAAAACCCAGAAAGATCCATGCTGGTTTTGTCAGAAGACTCTGCAGAGCAGCATCTGCCTATCCTACCAATGTCACCTCCTAAGCATGTCTAATATCAGTGCTTCTCCCCTTCTGGACAACACATTAATTAGCAAAGTTTGCAGGGTAACGTGTAATTGAGTGACAGCTGTCTGAGGCGTGATGTAGAAACCGTTTTCTCAGTAGCTCTGACGTCTTGTGGAGGAGTCAGAACTCGGATTGTAAAGAGATTGGAAGCTGTTAGTTACGGGGTTTATGCAAAGCTTACGGTCGTGAACAAACACAGAAAATGCTGTTATTTCAACAGCTCCCAAAAGCAAGTAACACACCCAGCAGCAGGGTCTGTGTTATAATGAATATCGAGTGTGGAAAGCTTTTAAGGTAGGTGGTGTAGAAACTTTCATCGAAGAGCCTGGTGTAAACTTAGGTGAAAAGAGAAAGAAAGTGGGAAAGGTGACCTGCAGTGGCAGTTTGTGTGTTAACCCCCAAGTACCCAGTGCAAGTTCTGAGGCCCAGACTTGTGGGTGCCCCTTGGAAGGTACCACTGTGGCTTCAAACAAGAAGCAGGCGTGGGCTGTAGCTCACGTTAGCCTCTTCTGCTGCCTTCGTGTCATTACTTAATACAAAAAAAGATTTCTGCTGCACTCACCTAACTCCAAACTCTGATTAGATTGCTAAGATGCTTGCACTGTCTCAGATAAGGGCCTGCCAGTGTTTCCATCGTAACCCCCTGATTTCAGGGATTTACAATTAAGCCATTCAAATGTGCTCCAGGCCGAAACATGTGGGGAAGGTCTCAGTGCTGGAGCGAATTAAAACTTACTTTAAAATACGTGTGATCACAAACCTAAAAGAAAAGTAATCATAATTTGATCCCCAATGGGACTTTGTAATTTGGGACCGCTCCTGCTTCGTTTTGAGTTCATTTTTGCAGGCTTTTGACTTCTTTATCTTTTGTGTTTCCTTTTGTGTATCTCAACCAAACTGCATGCAGTTTGCTAGGATAGTAAGTCCGTTTTTTCTTTTACTCCTTCTTTGTTTGAGTGCTGTGTTTTCTGCTAGGCTGGTATCCAAGGAGGGGAAAACTGCTGAGGGAGATGTTAATCCACAAATGACTGTATGAATATAAAGTTTGCGTTAAAGCAAGCTTATTTTTGTGCGTCGTGTGATTTGATAGCCTCAGACAGATCCGCTTTGCCAAAGTAATAACAACAACAACTAAATGCAGTGTTTATGTCACGACCATGTCACTGGGATTACACTGGAGTACCGAGGCCAGTGTCCCGGATCACCTCGCTACCGCAGTGCCGTGTTGTCAGGCCTTGTTTTCTCCCACGCGCATCCCTGCCGCTTTTCGGGAGACACAGCGGTAAGACCCTGTTCCCTGCCACGTCAGTGCATGGATTTAGGTCATCACCCTGAAAGCTGCTGTGTGTGCACACAGCTTTCTATCAAGTTGTGTGAGGAATGGCTTTCTAAAGAGAGGTATCCATTGATAAACTCATGAGAATGAGTTCAGTGCTGTCCTTGGCGAGCCTTTGCCTGCTATTGCAGGTCCCGAAACCTGCCTTGGATACCTCTCTTGGATAATATGGTACTTCCTGGAATGCCAAGTAATGGCAGGATTAGAAAGAAATCTCGTGGTGAGCGCTGTAAACGTTGCAGGAGTCGGCCCCACGACCGGCCTTGACGAAGCACGATGGACGCCAGGGTGGAGGCTCCTCGGCCACGGCTCCGTGCTGCTCCGCTCGCCAGCGCCGGGGCTGGCAGGGCCGGCAGCGTGCCCGCTGCTCGCAGCCTGGCAGGCGGGCCGTCGCCCGGCGCGGGGGGCACGCTAAGCCAGCACGTCAGGCGGGGCGGCGCGGCGCTGGCGCGGGAGGCCCCGCGCGCTCCTCTGCCCGCGCAGCCATTGCCACCTACGCTGGAGCCGTTCCCGCCTCCAGCCCGGGAAACCACCGGCCCTCCCAAGTCCCGGCGTCGCAGGAAAGTCTTCAGTCCAGCAAGTGCTGAAGCAAATGCCTCTCTTTAGGCAGGGGAATAGCTGTTCTGGCCCTAAAGTGGGTATTTGCACGCTGACGCTTGGGCGGTTGCTTCAATTCTTTACCAGGCTGGCCGCTTTCGCTCGAAGCGCTCCGTTGTAGGTGGATCAGATTTATTTGTTAGAGTACTTCCTAAGAGGCCTTGACCAAAAAAACCCCACGCTAACCTAATGCAGCCCTCAGCTATGTGCTATTTACTTTTTTCCACTTAATCTGTAGCGTGGATATAATGAGTTTTTCGCTTTCTTTTCTGAAAAGCACAGGGAATTTCTGTGAGGGCTGAATTAATGCTTTTACAAGGCGAAGCTGCGCTTTGCAGCGTTGCGTGGAGAACATCAGGAGACTGTAATACTGTGTTCAACTCCGATTTATTTACTGTTTGGCTTGTGAATTTTGTCAGTGACTAAAATGCTTTTTTCTCTTTTGCGCATTTTGGCTATAAGCTGATGGTTTTAATGTTGCGTTAAAACAATGCGGTTATTGTATGGGACTCCTTCAGTGTCTGATAGGCAAGCACTTAGTTTCAGTTTGATGTGTTTTGTCTAGTTTTTGACCCGTGAGCTTGTTCCAGTGTAATCTGATATTTCTTATTAACCTATTACTCTGCCTTAAAAAAAAAAAAGCTAATTATAAACGTATGTAGGTTGTGGACTTGACTACCTTTATCAGAATCAGATAGTTATTGAGAACATACTTTAAAGTGATAGAAAGCAGAAATTATTATCTTAATGGTGATGTAACTTAAAACTAAGCTTGATAGATGAATAAATGAGAGGAAGTTCATGTGTCCACTTTGATTCTTTCAGAAGAAGATCCAGCTTCATCTAGGTCTCCTTTTTCTCCTTTTTCTTTTTTTTCTTCCCAGTAGTTCTTTCAGGGTTGAATGAGGGAAGTATTCATCAGTCTGCAGCCCTGTAAGAATCACATTTCCTGTTTAAACTTTCAGCTGGTTACTTGTCCTGCTGCTTGCTTTCAACCTCACCATAAAATAGGTGTTAATCATAATACCCATTCTTGGACCCCTCATTGGGCTGATGTGCTCAGGGTCCTGTTGAGAAGTCAGGGTTCAAAAGAGGTGTTTGGGTATCAAGAAACATTGCCTGTACTATTTTAGTGGCCTGCAAATTGAGTACCAAATTGATTATATGAGACTTGATTCTACAAGGCGATCAGGAGATACCCTTCTTCTCTCCTGAAATCAAAGGGCATGGAGGGCCCCTTCTCATTTCTCATTTTCAGATCAAGGAGGCAACAACATCCTGTAGTATTAGATATTGAAAATTATGACTTCAATGTATAGTTTTTTTCTGAGGGTTTTGTTTCTCAGCAAGACGAATATTGCAGGTAATTCCTATCTGTAACTCTGGCATACAGCAGCATGAAAAGCAAGGGTAGAACTGTCACATGTAGCACAGAAGAGTGAGGGCAAAGACCTGAACTGGTAAGATTCTTTGTAGCCTTTGGTTCTGATAATTGTGGACAGGTCGTAAGAGGGAAAACTAAAATAAGGTACTTATCCTTGGGGAAGAAAGTCTCTCCTGAGGCTTGAAAGTACGGGAAGCAAAAGCATTGGGGATTGTAATTAAGTGGGAACCACATGTGTTGGTATATTGTAATCTGATGTGAGTAACTGATTAAATACGTGTTCATTCAGAGCAGTGCGCCCATAGTCCTTTATGCTCAGTAATACAGTTTCAGTCATCAACTTAGGGCTGACTGTAGACTGTAATAACTCATTCTGCCTGATACTGTTTCTAGTGTTGTTCCTCGGTGAGCCCGCCCTACCCTTACCCTTCTCTAAAGCCAACGATCTGCAAGTGCAATACAGTATTGCTTCATTAATTCTGCCGAGATTTCCCTCCTTCCCCCCCCCTGCCCCGCTTCTCTCCCCTCCCTGCAGTGGTTAATAGCATAAGGGATATTAAATGTCAATCCTCCTGTATCCCTTTGCAAGTTCTAGAAAGAGATGATTGAGTGGCTTATCCCTGCAATCACTGTAATCAGTAAGTAATGACTTAACATCCTGCTGGATAACACGAGGTGGAATTGGGAGAAAACATTACTTAGCAGCAGAAGCTTGCCACCTGGACAAGGTGGAGGTTAAATTTCAGGAATTATACAATGGGGATTATTTTTTTTTTTTTCTCCTGAAAAACAAAACAAACCCCAAACCTGAAACACTCAAGCAACCATATTACAACGGTACTTGGTCTTTGAAGTAAGTGATAATAATAGAAAAGTTTAAAACGGGTCCCTCCAGCATGGCAACGGTACAGTGCTCTTTAGCTCGTGCTTTGCAGGAGTCCAGTATCAATCAGACCTCAAAAAATTCAGGCATTACAGCCCACAGTACTGGGGAGGGGAGGGGGGGAACAACCAAGAGGCTTGATTTTCAGCAGGAAAAAAAGCCCGCTGGCAGCCGTAGCTTCAGCGATAGCGTCAGCCTTCCAGGAAAGGGCTCACTCGCTGCTGTTAAGGGCTGGTCTCCAGGGAAGGCGATGCCCTAAAAGAGAAAGGGCCTCCTGACGTCTTTGCGCTGGTGCGGCAGCCCGTGCCAGCGACGCGGCGGGGCTGGGTGGCAGCGTGGCCGGGCTCTGCACCAGCGCTGCTGCCCCAAGTGATGGCACCTTCCTCCCAGCCGCTGCAAACCGGTGTCGGCAAACACAGGGGTGCCAGGAGGCTGGGCAGGGTTGGAAGGGCACTGAAAAACCAAAGGCAGAAAACTCTCGCACCCTGAGAGTTTGCCCGGGTCCTGAAAAGTCACCGGAGTTGGGCATCTGCAAGTGAACGAGCTACACGGAGTAGAACAACTTCTTAAAGTAAATAAAAAGAATTTGTAAAAATCCATCTAATGGACTTAAAACCAGGCAGCCCCTCTGGCAGGCACAGGATTTGGCTTTACAATTTGAGCTGTGTAAATTAAGGCGGTTGAAGTAATTAAATGACTTAACAGGTTGTCAAATGGCATGTGCCTTTTCTCTTCTAGATGTTTTCTATTTCATATCTGTCTCCACTGAAAAGGAAATAATCAGGCATCAGTGGTGCGTTTGATTATATCCCCTCTATGTTTGTATTTACTTCCCCCTGCTTTTTTTTTTGCTTTTTTCTTTTTCTTTTTCTTTTTCTTTTTCTTTTTCTTTTTCTTTTTCTTTTTCTTTTTCTTTTTCTTTTTCTTT
>WTSP01009427.1:177198-187646 GCA_025331215.1 Actenoides lindsayi | reverse complement strand
AAAGAAAGAAAGAAAGAAAGAAAGAAAGAAAGAAAGAAAGAAAGAAAGAAAGAAAGAAAGAAAAGAAAGAAAGAAAAAGCGAGCTCTGTGCTTCTCTATGGTACTCTCATTTTAATGGATTTCAGACAAATGTTTTGGTTGTCATAGTCAGACTGAGAACCTGTCAAAAATCAGTATTTTAACATTGTTAGATGCAAGTTAGCGTTGTTCACAGGACCAGTACTTCAGCTGCTGAGGTCTGAAAACTTGTGTGTCGCTACACAGTAGTTGATAGAAAATAACTGAAGTTGCATTTTTAATAGATGAATCTGAGAAAAACATTGTATTTCAGACTCCTCAATTACAGGGTGGGGTGGGTGGGAATGTTACCTTTAGACGTGAATGTTAAATCCGGAGAGAGAGCAACTGGAGTTAAGTATCTGAACATAATTTAGGCTGCTGCTTTTGTGTTTGCATTTGGCCTGGTGTATTGCGTTGGATTTGCATCGCTTACCCTCCGAGATGCGCAGGCTCTTTGGGAAGTGAAGGCAGAACCTCAGCCCAACACAGGAACAGAGCAGGATGGGGGCACAGTGTTGACTGCTGGCTTGTCGCAGTGTCCAGATAAGTCAGACTCACTTGGCGTGGCATCTGTGTAAGTGGGGCTGCCTTGAACGTGTGCTCGGCAGGGAGGTGATGGGCATCCCTCCTATCTCCAGGCCTCAGGTGTGATCTGGCTCCCTTCAGTATTGCCTTGTACAGATGCTTCTGGATTTGCAGGAACCTCAGCTGCTGTGGAAGCCAAGCCTGGTTGCGAGAGCCCCGTCTCCCAGGATTAAACTTATTTTAGCATAGAACGTACCTAAACAATGAGAAATTTAGAGGAAGCTAAGGAAAATCCTTTATTTTGTTGGACGTGTATTTTGGTTTAGGAATGAAGAGAGCAGTGAAATTGCTTTTCTTTGGTTCTGCTGGAGGAGTTGCAGAGGGCAGAAGTGTTTATATCTCAGGCTATCGAGCTGTAATTGAGAGTGTTCAGAACTTAGCAGCAGTTGGTTCTTCAAAATGTAAGGAGTCCTTGAAGTCTGGTGGATGTCGACTACAGTCAACAAAAGGCATGAAGAAGTATGAAACGATCTCACTGGAAATCCATTTCCAAGCTTTCTGTCCCAGCCTTCAGGTTGTAGCCTTTTCTTTTGCTCATTCTGGAGGTCAGACAGAATCAGTTTCCAACCTGCAAAATCGAGACATAAAAACATGCAGATACTGCAAACAGCAAGGTAACATTGCTCCTTCATCTCTTCTCTTCTCCTAGATTGGTCCCTACAGTCTAAATGTTCTCTTAAGAGGGCAGCAAAGAGTGTGAAGTTTTCTCGTGTGACTACTACCAAGTGATCCCCATTTATTTCAAGGAATGGGATTGAAAGGGAGAGATGGCAGGAGCTGGAAAGGAAGGCGATTCCAGTTTGAGTTTACAGTGCTTTCATTAAGCTCTTTTTTGTTTGTTCGTTTGACTGTTTGGGTTTTGGGGTTTTTTTTTTTTAAGTTATCTGTTATGATATTTTTACTTTTTAAAACCAGTCAGAAGGCTTATATTTATAAACCCATATTTCTTTTTGTTTCAGTGCTGGAGATGCCTGTGAG
The DNA here is from genome assembly GCA_025331215.1 of Actenoides lindsayi. Classification (NCBI taxonomy): domain Eukaryota; kingdom Metazoa; phylum Chordata; class Aves; order Coraciiformes; family Alcedinidae; genus Actenoides; species Actenoides lindsayi. The sequence continues at coordinate 186,023 of WTSP01009427.1, read as the reverse complement.
TGACTTAAAACTAAGAGGGACTGCGTAGGCAGGGGAAAGGAGGAGGATGTTTTACATTTCAGTGGTTTAGGAAATAAAAATTAGCAAACACTAATAGGTGTCTGTTCTTTCCCATTCTTTATTAAAATGCATGGGATGTGGATCAAATGACTTTATTCAGCGCTCAGCATTTCAGCTACCTTGAAATGGGAGACTGCAGGCAGTTGGATAAATTCGCTGGAAAGTTGCCCAGTTTCACTGCTGCTTATATAAGCTTGCCCGTGTCCTCTGGGGAATACTATTTTGTAACATGTTGAATCAGGAGGAGTATCCTTGTGTTCCCTTCAGCTCGGAGATGCCAGGAGTAGATCAGCGGTGGTGGTGATGGCTGTCTCTGTCTCTCCTTTCCGGGGTTAGGGAAAGACAGTCACTGGAGACCTTTGCCAAGTCAGGGTGCCGCCCCTCTCTGCTTTGCTGTCCTCTGGAAGTACTTTGCAATGTCCATTGCTGACAATAACCAGTTACGGTTGAGTTATAAATTAATTTGCGGCTGCCGTGTTTTTGGAATTGTCTAAATGACAGTTAAACTTGTGGAGCCAGCATCATTAAAGATGTGTGACTCCCTTCTTAGACCATCTTCTTGTTGGGGTTCAAGAAACAAGCCATCACAGCTCAGTATATATGCTGGTATTTTATCTGTGCAGAGGTATGTTCAGCTCTTGGCCGTACTACAGTTAAGATGGAATTTGAGGTCGTGTCCTTCCCTCAGTTAGATAGCTGCTTCTGTCAAAAGGAAGTTCCTGCGAGTTTCACACTTTTGACACCAGCACTGTAAATTCACTACTAGGGCAGGTGAGGTGGCTGTGGATCTGTAGGCACTGCAGACTGGACCTTCTCCTCTTTGTCATGTTTGTGGAGACGAACCCTTTCTCTTGTGAACGCACGTTCGAATTCCTTACTGGAACCCACAAATAAGCACGTTGGACATGCCTACATGTGTTCCAGTTTACCTCCTGCTTGGGTTACTTAATGCAGAACCATGAAGTCATGCTCTCAAAAGTGTACCAGTAGGTAGCAATTTAGCTTCATTATCTACTGGCCTAATTTTACATCAAGAATTGCCCTCGGCTTGCCAATAAACCCTCGCAGTTGGATCCCAAGTGTGATGATGTCAGGTGTCTGCATTTGGCAGTGCCTGTGACAGTGGTCACCGAGCCGAGGTGTCACAGGTGACCTGATGGGGTTGGATAGCAAGCACTTAGGCTACCTTAATTCCTTGCTGTCTCACTAACTGGTGGGGTCTGTTCCTCTTCCTTGAGAAGTCCCTTTGGTTCCTTGCCTCAACCCCTCTAAGCCGGGTGGAGGAAATTTCATTGTGTGGTGCTCTCCAAACTGTCACTGATCCCGCCTTTTAATGTAAAATTAACTTGACACAGTGATTGCATACAGGTAAGGGCCTGACCTAAAAAAATCTCAGATCCACATGATGTAAAAGAGTCTTTGGATGCTGTTGGGTGTCACGAACAGAGGCTGCTACCCTGGAACCCTTCTACGTCTGTGCGCTGGCGGGACTGGGATGCTTTATGTAAAGTGCCCGTTTTAAAATAGAGTTATGGGTTGGATGAAATTACAGGAGAATCTCTTGGCTTCTTTTCGTCGCCTGTGTAAAGAGGAGATTTCTCACCCACGGTTTACACGGTTGAACGAGTTAGAATAAAGTAGCAGGTGTCATAGTGAACGTGTGAGCCTGCACTGGCGGCAGCGATCGCTCACGCGGCTTTTGCATACGCTCTGGGAGTTGCTGTTAAGTCAATATTTACTTCTCGGGGAGTAAATGCCAGAGTTGTGTCTGAGAGCTGCTACTGCTGCATCAATGACAGAGCTATTCGCTACGTCATCAAGTGTCTTACGGTGCAGATTCCTGGAGTTTTAGAAGTTCTGCGGTTATGAGCTCGTGGCGGGTATCTGGAAACACGAAAGGTGTTCTTCAGAAACTCTGTACAACTTTCCAGGTCTTCTATTTAGAAAATTTTGCACAGCGGCTCTCTGATGTTTCGCAAAGAGCTTGTCAAAGGTTTCTCCTTTAGGGGGTTCAACACCGTTAAGGGAGGCGTATGTCAGTTGGCATCACTGAGCTTCAAGTTAGAAGCTTTAGTTTGTTGGGTGAGGAGGATTGGGGTGAGAATTTGGTTGATGATTTGTGGAGCTGTTTTAATTAGCAGCCTTTACATATATACTCCATTTGTCCTGCCTCCCGGCAGAAAAGCAGCGGGCTTCACTGAAGATAACAAAAGCCTGATACAAGGTAGGAGGTGTAATACAGTTGCGACGCGGTTTTCGTCTGAATGCTAAAGAATGCTTTAAAGATCACTGCTCTTTTTTGCATCAGATCACCATGACCTTCCTAGGACCCCACCTGTGCTGCATTTTCTCCATCAAGGGTGGGAGGTGATGATCTGCAGGTGCTAATGTGGGCTGCAGTGGCAGCTCAGTGCTGGGCATACCTGCCGTGCTCTTGCAATTAGGCATAAATGTCTTGCTCCTCCCTCTTCTGCTTTCTTCAGATGGTGGCCAGCACCGTGCAAGGTGGTGGGAGGTAAGCTGGGGGTTGTGCAGTATTTAATCTCTGAGTTGTGTTTCCCGGGCAATGTGAAAGCGTTCTGGGAGGGAGGCTGTACTGGGAAGTTTCCCCTGTCTTCTCTCTCTGCCTGTAAAGCCAGGTGGAGCATAACCTTGGAAGCTGGAGACTTCTTTGGAGTTGAGGGCCTCATCCGCAGTGTATTGAGGTCAGTACCTTCCTAATAGGCTTTGGCTGAGTCCCTGTGAGAACAGGAGCAGTTGGCCCACAGAAATGATGCTAACCCATTTTTCACGCTTGCCTCCTCTCTACTGAAGGAATCAGTGGGGAAAAGCATGACTCTTAATGACTGCTGATTATAAATAATGAGGAGTCATTCAACATTTAGGCTAACATATTTAGGTTGTGATGTGTTTAGCATTTATTAAGCGCTGGCTGCTCTCCTTCGGCTTGGTGTCTTTGCCGACTCTCTCTCACCGGTTCCTTGTGTAAACACTGGGGGTTAGATGAGAAGATGGGCCCCCAGTTTGAATGCTTTGGCATCCCATGGAGCCTGGCTGCTGTGAGAGCCCCTTCTGTGCTGTGTTTTGCTATGGAACGACTGAGTAGAAAGTGTTGGATTTTATCTTTAGTGCTTGCGGTTAGTTTAGTTGGGTTTTGCACCGAGTGAGAATTACTAGTCTAGAGGTGATGCACAGCAGAGAGCTTAAATAATTCAAACTGCATTGCTTGTGCAAACACTTGACACGCTGAAATGTAGCAAAGCCAAGGGTTTTTCACTTGCAGCGTACAGTCCAGTAGAGATCAACCAGTCTATATAGCAGTCATGGTGCACCAGCCATGCTCTTTTGCATAACCGTGAGTATATATTTGCCTTTGCAGATCATGTAACAAAATGGTAACACATAGATCTAATAAATATTCCAGGAAGCACTTTTGTGTGCTGTTTACTGTAAAATAAAATTAAAACCTTTAGCGTATGTTAGTTTTCCAGGGAAATAGCTAAAAAAAAAAACACCTCAAAGGCTAGGTCTTAGCATTTATATGTACCAAAGAAAAATTTTAACAGACAGAAAAAATAATAAAAAAAAAAGTCTGGATTTGCACTTCAGAAATGGTATTGTCTTCATCCAGTTCATAAATGTGAAGCTGGGGTGAAACTACACAGTTAAACTGTGATGTGACAAAGGCAATGTATAACCTCTTTAAAGTCTATATAAATCAAACCTTTAACCTTCTGCTTTTAAAAAGGAATGCCTAGAGGCTGCTTTTGTGTAACTTTTTTTTTTTTATTCCATTTAAATGTAGATTTTTTTTTTTAAGGCCTTTAGTGTAGTGGTGCATCTTTTGCAATGAAATGTTAATCAGGACTCTTTTGTAGCAACCTGGTTGGGAGATAAAATATTTAGTGCTGTTGTATATTGAGCCCACATTCCTTATGTACACACGCAGGCTCTCCCCCTTTCCCTCTCTCTCCCTCCCCATCTGAGTTGTAAGGAAATATTTTTATTTAATATTTGAAGAGCTGATCCGTGCTTTCCACTACTGATAACCTGACCTGGTTACGTTTCTAGCAGAGTGCTACAGAGAGTGTAGTACTTGGGTGACTGAATGTACTTAATGTCCAGAATCAGTCCCTTTCCCATTTCTCCTGTTTTTCTGAGTAGGAAACAACAAGTTGAAGTATGTCTAGGTAAGATATTTTGCTGAGAAAATTTCTGATACTATTGGAGGTCTGGACTTCTATTTGTGTTGATTACAGTAATCCTCAGCCAGTCGGTACAGCTACACCACACAGTCACATAAATTCCTTGGGTTTTGGTTTGTCACGCCGTGATCAAAATACTGTGGCGTTCGAGGTAACGTGCGTGGCCTGAAACAGCCCTGCTACGAGGAACTGGGTTAAGTGTGTAAATCTCAGGGTATGTATAGACTGCTCACAGGTTGAGGGTTTAAATAATCAGTTTATATACTAAATCTTTTTTTTTTAAGTTTGTATCATTTGAATGAAGAAGCATAGAAATAGTAAATTCTGTACTTAATAACTTCCCATCACAACGAGCCAAGGATGATTTCCATTGGTGTGATGGGTCAGTTTGGTCCAAGATGAATATTTGTTTCACAGAAGTCATATTTCATTTAAAGTACTATTGTTACTTTTTCTTGTCCGATTTTTCTTGTTGGTTTCTTGATCTTTCTGCGTTAGTTTTTGACTACTTTGATTTTGTGTGGCTTGATAAAAGCCATAATGTTAGGGGCGTTGTAACATTAAACTGAGATTTCCACAAAACCTTAGACTTCACAATACAGGGCTGATTTTCCTTGACATAAGGCTTTGGTTCAGCTGTGTCTCTTGTGTATCATTTCCATTTTTTTTAAAGGAACATGGTAGTAAAAGAGGTCAGGAGTCAGTCTGTCAGAGAATGGCAATGTGGAATTAAGGGCATAGGGTCCGCTTCCAGTGAAGTGCAGAGCACAGATTTGGACTGTAAGGAAGTAGCAAGGGAGATTGCCTAGTATTCATGCACTAGCAGGCATCTGGTGTGGGATTATACTTTATGTTGTCTAAACTCTGCTTCCACAGAAATCAGTGAGAGTTTTCTGCAGCACAGAGCTGTGTCAGTGCACACAGCCTGAGGATCCTTCTCTTCAAACTTGGCAATGGCCACTGTGCTGGAAATACTCATTGTGTATTTATTATGGGGAGGGGTGGAATCCCTGATCAAACCTCAAAGGGAGTCAATAACAAAAACTTAGACACCTTCTCAAAGTTTCTCTGTTAGGCTCTCACCCTGAACACAATTCTGTCTTCCCAGCTGCCCCAAACTGTTTGGTGCACACAGATGGTACTGTGCAAATGTAAACCAAGCTGAATGTTTCAAATTGAAAGGCAGATTGCATCATTATACTTTTGTGTGTAACACGCCCCAAAACACTCAAGGATGCCTCCTGTGGGGATGGTGGTATTAAACTATTCCATTTTGGAAAACTCTGCCAGCCATGTTCAGTCAATCTCATGATATCACGGTTTTGTACTGGCAAGTTAAAACCAAAATCATGCCAGAGGTTTCAGTTTTGTATTTAGCAGGAAGCTAGTATAAATATTTTCTGACTTTTTTTCGCCAGTCTCTGACTTCTGCAGGAATCACCGGAGCCCCACAAAAAACAAGTCCCTGGCTGTTGTCTGTGTGGACTACTTGTCCTCCAAAAGAATTGCTTTTGTACAAAATGGAGAGGCTGAACAGCCCACTGCTGTGTAGGCTTCAGATTTTATTTTGTCCCGATGAGTCCTGATATTTTGGAAGAATTTGTGCTCCACAGCTGTGAGGAGGAGGGGGTGGTGTTTCTTCCTCCATTTCACTGAGAATTTTCTGTGAGGTGTGGACTGAACTTCTTCTGTCTGGTTTATTACTGTGCAGTTACAGCTGTATGTGTCAGTGACAAAGCATTTTTAATGATATTTTCTTATTTTTGTAACAAGGAGTTTAGGTCTTCAGACCTGAAAAGGTAACTTTGAACAATAACCAGTGAGAGATGGAATTAAGCAGGGAGTGCTATTGTGTCAAGGTATGGTAAGAGCCATTGTGCTGGAACACAGGTCAGCTGGGATGCCAAGAGGGAGCTACTGTCATTAGCAGACTAGCTAAGATTGGCTTGGCATCTAAATATGTGGTAGCATGCCCTAGGAAGGCTTTATTATACAGAGGGGTAATTTTTGCTCATGAAACTTCATGAGATAAGAGTCACTGAAGTCACAAGTGAGCAGCAAGAACAATGACACTCATTGATTTCAACTCAACACAGGCAAGGGGGGGAAAATCCTCTCCCAGGACTGTGCTCCTTCAGACACTTGGATCAGTTTTATCTCCATGTTGCTTCACTGACTGGCTCCTCTTGCTTTACACTGGTTTTGAGTGAGAGTGGAAACAAGTTTTCAATATTTAGCTTACAGCACTTTGCGTGGTGTGCCCTTTGGAAGTACTTTCTGAGACATTGCCCAGGACTATTTGAGCACAAGGTGGGATCCTTAAAAATTTTTTTTTTAAAAGCAATTATGATTTGCTTTGGCTGTAATCAGCTCCACACAGCCTTTCAGTCACTTACCACAGCTTTACAGAGCCTGTAAATGCCGTTCCTTAATTGCTTCTGAGCAATAAAAGGAACTCTTACACTACCCAGATCTTCTTAAAAAATCACTGTTAAATATTAAGCTGTCTCTTGTGGTTTAAATGAGGCAGCCTTGTTTTGTAGGGAGCAAGATCTGGGGACCAAACCAGTTGCAATCTGAGTCTAATCAACTTGCTACGACACTTGGGTCTTCACTCTTTCAGGGCATGTTATTTTCCTCTCTAAAGGGAGGATTATATATCTAACACTTAATCTTCTTTTGTTTAGGAAGAGTTTGACATACAGAAGGTTATTTGACATAGATGTGTAAGATGGAACCTCGATGGGCGTGTGGACCCTTGTCCTGCTTCCCAGAGAACTTTGGTTTTACTCTGAAGCCAGGTATCACACTGCTTCAGTTTGCCAGAAAAATGAGATCTTTTTCCTTCCCTTACCAAGCTTTGCAGAAGGAGGAGTAGAGGAGTCAGGACAATAAAACAATTTGCAGCAGTTTCCAGCAGCTGCCTACACAAGGGAGGATCTCTTTGGGCTCTCACTCCCCCCTGCCTGGAAGTGGAGGAGTGGGAAGTACAGGGTGGTGTGCAGGCTGCATCCCCATGAAAGACCGCTCCGAGCTCCTGCTGCTCTCCACTCCCAGGCCTTTTGCCTCCATGATGTGTTGTCTCTGTGGTAACAGGCAGCAGGCATTATAGCTGGAGGTGCTGGCAGGGGCGGCAGCGTAGATCAAACTGGCCCTGCTCAGAGCAGGGGCAATGCTGTAGATGTTTCTTCTGCTAGGGAGAGTGAGGGAAAAATGAGGAGGGACCTACCATGTGGTGCAGAAGTTAGTTCTTGTGCTCTCTTAAGACAGCAAAGGTAGCAGGAGCTCCCAGGCTTAGGTAGCTTTGCAGCCAGGCAGTTGCTCCCCTGTTTCAGAAAAGATAATGGACCCCCACCAGCTGGGGGTGGCACCCGTTAGTTCAGTTCTGACCTCGGGCATTCATCTGCCCTACTTGGATTCATCTTCCACTGCCCGTGCTTTGCAGTCCCTGCTAGAGGCATGGCTTGGTCCTGGACTGGGAGGACTGGGCTGCAGGGTGTTGGAAAATGAAATGGGGAGTGGCAGAAGATGGCAGATGAAGAAACAAGAATTCCCTACAGGGTAAAGGAAATGACATCTGGATCAGGGGAAAAAAAAAAGAGGGAGAAATATTTTTTTAAATGTTGATGGTGATGATTTAAATGATGAAGGTAAAAGAGCCAAAAGAAAGTTAAAACGTGACAGGTGAGCTGTCTAGGAGAAAGAGCGAATGGGTGGATGAAGACAGGCATAAGCTTACAATGAAAAGAAAGAAAGAGCATGTGAGCCTTTTCTGGGGGGAAAGAACATCTGTGGTGAATCACAACCAAATTAGAAAAGAGAATAGAGTAAAAAAAAAAACCTGAGGTAAGAGAAACAACCAGAAAATCCCCAAGTAGGTAAGAACATACAGGAGAGAGACCTACACCTGAAGAAAAGAGGAGACAATTTAATGGCAAACCAACGTGCTGTCGGGTTAAAGTACTGAATCCCAGCTTCTAGCCCTACTCTTCTGCTTCTCCAACTCAAGAGTTTTGTTCTGTCTGATTAATGAGGTAATTCAATACAGTGTGTGGAGAAGAGAGACAGCGTTTTTACACCTATAGAAAGAGTGATGTCACATGTTTTGGTTAGGGTGGCGAGAGTTACAAAAATAGTCTTTAAGAGTGTTTTTAAGTTGGAGGAGCTGGTGAGATCACAGCTTGAGCTGAAACGCAGACATTCTGCTGAAGCAACTTCAGGCATAAGTGGCCTGTAGAATTTTTTTTTATTTTTTTATTTTTTAAGGAAGCCAAACAAACCTGAAACAAAAATAACTTCTCCCACAGATGGTTTTTTTCTTTTTCTTAGGGCAGTCTTCAGGCAGGCCCCAACCGATGACTCTCACGACAGGAAACCTCAGTTTGCAAGTATTTTGAGAGTCACTAGGGTTCTCATTATCCCAAGTCTACAAGTGATGAGTGGTGTAGTGTGTAGTGGTAAACATGGAAGTACAGCAGGATTTACAAAAACAGCATAAAGCAACTCGGGTTGGCTTTTTGGTGGCAAAGTTCCCAGTGGAGTGGCTCAGCAGAGGATGAC
>WTSP01009427.1:166619-177098 GCA_025331215.1 Actenoides lindsayi | reverse complement strand
GGAGCTGTTTCTCGTGCAGGATGATGCTCTGCTGCAAGGTGGGGGGAGATAAAACTGATAAAGTGGGAGAGAAGGGAAAAAAAAACGAGGAGTTGCTGGTTTGGCCACAATTTGGAACCCTGACTTACTGGGGCTTAATGTGAACCCAGTGCTGAAGATAATGTGTTGTTCTTACTGCTTTATATATATATATAATTTTTTTTAGTGTACTTTTTAGATTTCTTTTTTACTTTGCACTTCAGGTCTGGTACTTCTGGTTCTTCTCACTAGCTGTTTCTGTTTGTGTATGCTGTGCCAACACTGGCCTTTTCTATTTCTTCTCCTGCCTTTACCTCCTCTTCAGTTTTCTTCCCTTCTTTCATCAGTTTTCTCAAGTTACCATTTTGTCCATCATCTTCTGATCCCCTAGCTAAGTGTTTCACTTTGCCAGGTTCCCATTGTTTTCACCTCTTGTTTGCTCTCTAATTTTTTTTGTTCTTGTTCTCATGTGCTTATTGTGATTTTCTTCATTCTCTCATTTTCCTTTGGATTTCTTCAGTTTACCCCATGTAAGATGTTTGCCTCCTTCCCCTCTGTTACCTTTCTTATGAAGTGATCCTGCACAATTGTCCTTACAGCTCTCAGCCTGGTTGCCTATCTTGGGTTGAAACTTTCTTGGTTTCAGCAGCACCTGTCTCTGATGTTTTATTCCCTGCTTGATGTAACTGAAGCAGAATTTGCCACCTTCTGTTTCCCTAGAACTTTCTAGAGCTGTTTTTCAGCTCCGTCTTTGTTACAGAAATGCAATTCTAGTTTTCTTCAGGTGGCTTAGAGATCTATCAAAGATTCTCTTTTTCTGCTGCCTGCATAATGACATTTTAGTTTGCAGTGCGAACCTTCAGCACTGAATTAATGAAGTGACTCCAGTCACTGTGCGAGATGGGGAGGATGAAATAGGTGACATAGCTAGTACATTAAAAAAAGTTGGAAGTGTGTATATCAGATTTTTCTTCTTTTCATTCACCATCCCTAAATCCCGTATTCAGTTGGCAAAATAAGACCTCCTTTATTATATGTGTCTGTTCAAAAATTGTTTGGGACAAGATAAGGTGCTGAGTGGATGCCTCAGGGCTCTGATGAAAAGCTGTATTTATTTTTTTTTTTTAAAAGTCTTCCCATTTAATGAAAAACAGGCACCGGACTAGACTGAGCATGCCCTCAAGATATGCCAACATGCACAAAACACGACCAAATCTGTGAATCACATTGCATAAATAGTTGCAGATACTGGCACTGCAGTTCTTCCTAGACACATGACGGTGGTGTTTGCAAGCTACGGGCGTTGTGAGGCCTCAGACTTGGTTTCCAACTGAATGTGATAGAGCTTTTGTGGTTGCAGGCTTTGCAGCGAGCGAACAGTACCTGCTGGTGTCTTGTGTAAATTATCAATAGCGTGCGCGCCCAAATGAAACGCTTTCTCTTTGTATAAACGCTTCTTTCTCTGCCAGATGTTGATACCAAGACGAGTGGGTTTCTTAAGTGATGTTCTGCCAAGGCTTGTTGGTCTTTGATCAGTCCTGTCAATGCTGGTTGGCAGCTCTGAGGGACTGCGCTCTGCTGTGCGGTGAAGGTGCTGCGGAGTTTGGCACACCTGCAGACTGTGTTGAAAGGCACATTGAAACATTATTTCCTAATTGTCTTTTCCCTCACCTATACTCTGCCGGCTGCTCTGTCCCTGTTGTGTATTTCAAAGTGCTAATTGGTTGCTGTTTCCCAGATGAAGCTGGCAGGGAACTTGTGAATTCCTTTCCTGAAAGTGTCCTGCTTGTCGGAGTTGGGAAAAACTAACCGAAAGATTCCCGAAACAAAACAAGTGTTTCCTCTAAGACCAGATTCGGGTGTGGAGCAGCTTTTCTCTCTCGTTCTGCCACCATCCTGCTTTGGTCTGAGTCAGCAGGGAAGCTGTTGGCTCTGAGCAACTCTGATAGGAGTATGACCTGTTGAACAGTTCATCTTATTGACACGTCAGTACAGCAGACGTGGTCTGCAGGTACAGCAATGGTGAGGGGCACAGCAAAGAGTTACATGAAAGCCCAAATGACTAAACTGTGTGCTGTTGAACAGGACTGGTGGTGCTGAGCTCAAGCTGTGGAGGACCGGTAGCAATGCTGGGGTCCATTCGCTTTATGGACAGAAATGATCCAGAACAAATGTGTTGTGGTTCCTAAACCATGACCACCATATTCCTTGAACATGATGATGAACACAATATAATTAACTAAAACGCACAGCAGTCGAAATGAGTTTTACTCCGTGGTGTAAATCTGCAAGAGAAGGTGCCTTGAGTTCTGTGTTCTCGTGTATCTGGGAATGATGCAGCTCTGCAGTAAAAGGTCAGCCCTTACTCTGACATACAAAATGAAATATGGAGACAGTTTCTCCAAACTGAAATTGCAGTATTTTTTGGAGAGGTCACATTGTAGTGTTTGGAGTAGTTTCAGAGACAGAACAGTTCAGCTTGCTGAGACTGATCATAAATTCAAGAAATAATGGAGAAACCAATTGCTTTTATTGTTAAATTTCAAGCTCTTCCCACAGCTACCCTCTGCAGCCTGGATGAGGTGAGTGTGGGGAAGAACAGCCTTTGGTTTTCACTGCAAGAAGGGGAGTAATGACATGTATGTAACACTGAGTTACTGTTGAGGTTTTGCTGTTTGGCCGCTTGCGCTTGTTAGCGTGCCTTTGGGAGGCAAAGAAGCTGAGGACACGACTGCTGTGAAATCCACTGAAATCCTTGAACTTAGTATTTCATAACATTTCATTAACTTGTGTAGGCAGAATGGTATTTATAGTTCGCATGGCGTGTGCTGCCTATCTGTACTCATAACAGCGTAATACGGACGCTGACGACTTCTCCGTGCTCAAGACGGAGTGAAAGATGGGGGATTGTTTGCTGGCCTCTGTGAACCTCTAACCGGGTGCAGAAAGTGGCACCAGCGTGTATGTGGCAACTTGAGCGAGACTGATCATCTGTGTTTAAATGGACAGGTCCATAAATATTTTGTTAGTCCGGACCGGATTATTTCCAGGAAAAACCGGAGCACGGCTGCTGACCAGCTCTGTCCTCGCTGCTGCTCTGCTGGCTGGTCACGTAACGACAGCTCCTTGCTTGCTTGAAGCTGCTCAAATGCATTAGGCACAGCTAGAAGATGCACATAGTTATTCTTTCTGGGCAGGTAATTTTTGTAGCTGCTGCTGTAATACTTCATGTAAATATTAATAAAGTTAAATTCTAAGTCAACCTAATGACTAAGTTCTGAGCAACCTCATAGGAAGTTTGAGACACCCTGCTGTATTTTCCTTTGACATGATGTCTGGGGATGTGAGTACTTGTGTGTTGGGGGGGTGTGTGTGTGTGTTTGTTTGTTACGTTGTTTTGGTTTTTTAATACTCTGAGGCAACTCCTTGCCCTGTATAAAACAAATATACATCCCTTGGCTGTCACCTAGATGGTGCTTTCTGTGCCAAGCACAACGGTTGGTGAAAACTTCCTCTTCAAGGATCAGGCTGCACGTTTTGTCTTCACCCAAGAAGGTGGGAAAGTTTTGTAAGTGGAAGAATAACATCACAGATGTTAAATGAAGTGGTATAATATTGAATAGATAAAGGTATGTGGTTTGTTTCTGTTTTCCAATGTTTAAAATGTTCTTTCAAATGGAGATCTCACTGGATGATGCTGTTTTACCTTGGCATATGTTAATAGCTGCCCTGAACCCACTTATGCTCCTGTGCAAGAAGAGATTTAATGGTGCATAATCAGCTTTTGCCAGATGCTTAACAGTGCAAAGCCTTTAACAACTTGTACAGGAAAGGTATAAAACAAAACATTTGGATTTTGGATACAACAACTCCATCTGACTTGATAAAAATTGATGCAAGAGCATTTGGCATAAAATGTAGACTGTTCTGAACTAATATTGACCCAGTATATCAAGCTAGTGTGTGTTGGAGAAACACAGGAGGTCACACAGAATAAACACTGATCTTAAAAGCATAGCCTTTGGACCAAGGCTTCTTTAGCTTTTTAGCTTGCCAAAAGGTGTGGGACTTTCTTAGGTAACAGCTTTTACTGCCACAGCAGAGAAAGGCTTTTTCACTGAGTGGGCTCACGTAGTTTGAGGACGACGTTGAGTGTTTTGAGGGGTGTTCTGACAGACTGTAGCTGCCAGGGTGTGATTCCAGCTCTGCCACTGATGGCATAACCTCTCTGCCTCGGTGTGCGCTGCTCCAAACCCTGGGCTCTGCTAATGTCCTTCAGAGGCATCCCTGGAGCTGACTGTCTTACTGGAAAAAGCCCCAGACAGGTCTTGCAGAGTGTGGTGCTGTTGGCTGAGGGTTCCTCAGTGTTGAGACATTGCTGTAGAAAGGGTCAATCTTTAACTTTCACCTTTTAAGTGAACTTTCATAAAATGTGAACATTCTGTATCCTTAACCAAGCGTTGTTTTGTCCTGGAAAGATGGTCTTGGCAGCTGACATGACAGTTAAGACTAGAATCATTCTCTCGTTTGCTCTTTTGCTTTCCTTCTTTTCATGCTGGAAGTGAAAGGACATGAAGGAGAAAGGAGGAGAAGTAAAAAGGGAGAGTTTATGGGGTAGTACCAGTTAAATTCTTCCTTTGGAAGTCTTGTTCTCATGCTGGTCCAAGTGTTGCAGTATCATTAGTGGGAGTATACCTCTTCTAGCCTAGCTTTGGTTTCTTGCTTATTGGCAAGAAATATTCTTCATGAATGCTGGGAGTATTTTGACTTTTTTTCCTTTTTGCTCAGTTTCATTCACAAGAATCTCACATTTCTGCAGTTACTATTCACACTTCAAAGAAACAACACTTCAAAGCGCTGTCCTTATGGATGCTGTAACACCAAACTTGCTCTTCCTTTAGCCTCAAATTTTTGTCTTTTTGATTTTGAGAAATGCTCATCTCTGCTAATGAGGGATAGCTGTCAGGGCCTTTAAGGAAGTCCTCTGCTGAACCCTGCCTCCCTCCTCTCTTGCCATCTAAGTTACAGCTTCTAAGAAGAGTTTATAAGCAATGCTGTGGTCTGGATCCTGAGAGCTAATGAAGGCCAGCAGCCTAGGAGCTGCACAGATCTGTTTTCTGTTACTGGATGGTCGTGCCTTTATTTCAGTGGGCTGCTGTAACCATCCTTCTACGTTGGGTTTGGGCAGTTCTTTCACCAAGTTCCCTGCAGTGAAACATCAGTGCACACTGTCACTAGTCTGCTTGCACTCTGTCTTCTGCTAAAGACCAGAGGAGAAGCTGGCCAGGTATTTCCAGCAATGAATTCAAGAACACCACAAATGATTTAGTGGAGCCCTTGCTGGTGGTGTGTGGACACAGCTCAGTTGCTTTTGTTACCATTACAGATACGCTGATGGTCATGTATTTTGAAGAAATATACTTACTGTATGGACAAGACCTCTCACTTAAAGGCTGGAAGTAAAATATAAATGATAGTATCTGTGGTGTACAGTTGTGTGCAAGCCTGGTAAGACGGTGACCTTGTTTATTCCTATCTGTTCTGAGAGGGAAGAAACATCATATGATTTGTAATTCTGCCAAGAGATGTATGGTACCCGTGAAAACAAGGATGCTGTTGTGATGCTTTTGTGTGCAGTGATGTCTGGGCAGCTTGGCCATGGGAAGAGTAGGTATGGGCAAAGGTTAGAACAATGTGCTACACTTCCTTGCTTTGGATGGATGGATGGATGGACAGATGAAAAAGGTTGTTAATGAGAGAGCTTCAGGCTTGTCATTATTTAGTACGTGCTTTTTTGCTGGGAAAATTGGATGCTTCAGAGAAAGTAATTGTGGTTGGTGTAGTAGGAACTGTGGAAATACCAGAGTGGGAGGCTTTCAGAGGACAGTACAATGTTGATGCCAAGCTGCGATAACGAAGGTCTACGTTAAGATTAGAGAAATGACTGCTGTCCATAGCCCTACAGCACAGCCTCTTCTCGCTGTGCTTTTAGCAGAGCCCAATTAGTATCAAATAACTAGTCTGTCAGAGTTGGGTGGATACATCAGACCTTTTTGTTCAAAATTACTGGCTTGTAGTTGTTTTGGCTGTTTCCAAGCTCGTTGTGCTGGATGCAGTTGTTACTAAGATAATGCTGGATGCCATCACTGTGGCATATTTTTCTCTCGTATGAAGTTTTTTTGAGTTTGTAGAGTTTTTCAACATCAGCTCCTTTATAGACTTGTCTTCCCCTCTTGTATTTTCACCCACAACAAGCATCCTTCTTGTCTTCCCTGCGGGCTTGTGCTGCTGGGGAAGGCCAGTGCTGCATACAGAGCTGGGTAGCCCATGTGGCTAGCTAGGATTTCCTCTTTGCTCTGTGTCACCCCACCCCAGCGCCCTCTTTTCATACAGCAGAGAGCTTTTATTTTATTTTTTTGCCTATATTTGCATAAGCTGTCCCCAGATCCTGTTACTGCTCAACATCTCTGTTAACTTCTCATTCACTACTGGGTTTCTGCCAGCCGGGTTTATCCTTAATATTGGCAAGATGTAAATGCTGAATCAGTGTTTACGCATTTTTAAATGCAGATTTCTTGCTGATTTTCTGTTTGTTTTTACTGTTTTGTTTTGTTTTCACCCTCTGTGTGGGAAACGGATAGGTAGCGTTTCTGGTAATCCGGGCTTTTGCACAGCCACTTGTATTTGCAGTCGGATTCACCACTGTATTTGAAACCAAGCTGAGGACGTTGGGAAGGAAATGAAATCCTTCAGAGCCAGTTGTTAGAGCAGATAGACAGCGCGGTGTTATTTTGGAAGGGTGAAGCATGAAGACCTGAGCTACTTCATTCGTTAGCTTTACTTAAAATCACTACCAACTTTTCTTTCGGAGCAACTGTATTGACTTGGTGGCAAAGGAAGGGCTAATAGGGCAGGGGGAAGGAATTATTTGCTGGCATGATCACGTTTTGTATTTTACTCAGCAGTGACTTTTTGCTAACGAAAAGAAGGCAAGTAAGGAAGGGGTGGTGAATAAAAGAAAAAAAGTGGAATAAGGAGAAAGGTGGGAAAGGGAAGCTTGGAGGGGAAAAGGCAACGCAGTTATTCTCGTCAAGTTAAATTCAGTCTTTGTCAAAGTGCTTTTGTCCTTGACACAGAGTTCCTCAAATGCTGGTTGTGTAAAACTGATCACATTTTCACAGCTTTATGTAAGGCTGTATTTTTCCCTGTCAGTTAGCTCTGCCAAAGCCATTCCGTTTATGTGTATGGTTAGAGAAATGATTTGCTGTTTTAAATACCCATGTTCAATCTACATAAAAGCAGGGAAAGTTTTGTTGTTGTTAGTTCTCATAGAAGTCTTGATATGTTTACTAACAGGAAGAAATGTAACTCTGTTTTAAAGAAAAAATAGATGCAAGCCATATGTACTGTGCACGGAAGGAAGCATCTAAAATCTGGTTTGAGTAAAGAACAGTTCTGTGATCTCTTTGTAGAGCTGAAGGGGGAAGTATTACATTTTTCTTTCTTTTTTTTTTTTTTGTTAAACAATTCCCTTGTACCAGTGTTGTTCTGTGGTTAATTTTCTCTCCAGATTTGTTAGCTGTTAAAGAGATGGCAACAGTGTTTTAATACTTGCTGTTCTTCAATGGTAAATACAGCCTCTCCCAAGTTTGAAACGAAACATTTTGGCAATGCAAGTTAAAATTCAAAAGATGAAATCTAAATATATAGCAGCTATGCACAAATGCTCAAGAATTTTTAATTAACTCCTAAGGTTACCCTTTGCCTTTTTTACAAACACCCACACTCACAACAGTTCCACGACTTTGTCTCCTAGCAGTGTGCTGTTTCAAAGCCGTCTTAAGTTCTGCAAGTAAAGAAATCTAGAGGTTTTTCCCTGCTCCTTATTTCTACCTGTATTTCTCTGACATGGAGATTGTCCTGACTGTGTAAAAAGACAGACGAGATGTGATTTAATTACTTCACAACTTTTAAGAACTCATCTGGGAGCAGTGACAATTGTACTGTACAGTTCACCAATCTTCACTGGATCCTGGATTTAAAAAAAAAACAAAAAAATTTAAGTGTTCTCAGCTGGATAGGGTACACGTGTTTTTCCTTTTCCATGTGACGAGGAGGCTAGTGCTACCAAACATCCCTCAACTCAAAACAACTTGGGAAAGACATGGACCTGGTGGAGCAGGTCCAGAGGAGGCCACAAAGATGCTCAGAGGGCTGGAACACCTCTCCTATGAGGCCAGGCTGAGGGAGCTGGGGTTGTTCAGCCTGGGGAAGAGAAGGCTCTGGGGAGACCTAATAACAACCCCCCAGTACCTGAAGAGGACCTACAGGAAGGCTGGAGAGGGGCTGTTTCCAAGGGCCTGTAGTGAAAGGACGAGGGGTAATGGGCTTAAATTAGAGAAGAGTAGATTTAGATTGGATATCAGGAAGAAGTTCTTTCCATTGAGGGTGGTAGAACAGTGGAATAGGCTACCCAGGGAAGTGGTCGAGGCCCCATCCCTGGAGACATTCAGGGTGAGGTTGGACAAGCCTCTGAGCAGCCTGGTCTAGTTGAGGGTATCCCTGCTCGCTGCAGGGGGGCTGGACTAGATGACCTTTGGAGGTCCCTTCCAGCCCTAGCCATTCTATGATTCAAATGATGTTCCTCAATCATTACTGGAGGTAGAGGGAAATATGTAAGTTTACAACCTTCTGCTGTCCAGGCAAACTACCTCTGGAGCAGTGAGGAAAGGCACATTCAAATGAAAATCGGAAGGGAAGAGTGAATGTTTAACTGCTGTTAAAACATTAGTGATGCCCATTAAACGTGACAACAAAGGGAAAATTTCTTGAAGTTCCTTTTGTGAAACTCAGCCGTGGCTGAGACCTCACTGTGTTTACACTTTATGGGCTGTATGCCTTTTTTTGCAAAGGTATGTGCATTGGGCAACTGATGCTTAAATACAGGTTCTCCAGTAGACCCCTGAGAGACTCAGATTGTGCAGCCTGAAAAAGATTTTGTGGTGCCCTTGAAGGACCCATTCTGAGAGGCATCATTTTGCTCAGTTTTGTATGTGTATATCTGATAACAGACAGCTCTTGCTGTGGAGAGTTTATAGTCCTAACAGCCAGAACAGATACAGGCAGACAGATGGAGAAAGTTGGAGAAGTGGCTTCAGAACACGGAGATCTCGGTGTCTTGCATCTCCAGTCTTGTCTGCAGACACAGACTATACCAGTTGTTCACTAGGACACACCTTCTTTCCAGAGAAATGCAGTTGCTGAAGATGGTGCAGATCAGTAAATCATGACTGCAGTTACTGAGTCATACTAAGTAGCCGTAACCGTGTTGGTTTAGGGATTGATTTTTCAGGTGCCCGGTTTGAGGAGTTTCTGAATGATTCATTGATGTAAGCATTCAGTACTTTTGCACCTCGGGCACTCAGATGTCTATAGTGAGGTGTCTCTGAAGCGAGACATCTGACCTAGAGAACGTTTTTGGGAACGGGGCCATCTACCAATCTTAGAAAATGCCTATAAAGCTGAAAGTGTTTGTCACTCTCCTTAAGACTTGAGTGAAATATGGCAGTGTTGGTTTGGCTGTGTTACTTACCTTTGTGATCACAGCCAATAGCCCCTTATTACAAAACGACAGACTATAGACTTGACTAAAATAAGCAATTGAGATGAGAAGGCTTATTAATCACTTGGAGGAGTGATATTGTTTGGTTGCTGTTCCAGTTTTGGTACGGTTTGACCTGGCTTTTGTACGTAGCCGGAGAGAAGGTGGTCCGGGCTATCCCAAGCAGCTGCATGAATCACTGGGACTTCAGTTTTCCCAGGAATAGATGAATCATTTGAAAGTGGTAATTATTCACTGCTCTTCCAATTCCCCTGAAATATTTGATTGCTGTAACGAAAATAGGGAATGAAATTTGTTAGCTTTTGTTTGGCCACGGGTGTTATTGAAAGATTGAATCAGACTGAGCAGTTGCAGAAGTAAATTGCAGATTGAATATATGTATGGCTGTTATTACTGAATGGCAAAACAGTACTTTTTACATAAAACCATGAAAAAATACTTTGCATTCTCCGTATTTCTAGAAGTTGGGAAGTGGATTCACCTTACCTTTTTCTTTCTGAAAGGTAGATGTCCAACTGGTGCTAATCATCCAGGTGATCTATAGTCCAGAGAAGGGCCATGGGGATGATCAGAGGGCTGGAGCACCTCTCCTATGAGGACAGACTGGGAGAGTTGGGGTTGTTCAGTCTGGAGAAGAGAAGGCTCTGGGAATACCTTATTGTGGCCTTCCAGTATCTGAAGGGGCTACAAGAAAGCTGGGGAGGGACTTTTTAGGCTGTCGGGCAGTGATAAGACTGGAGGGAATGGATTAAAACTAGAGAGAGGTCGATTCAGATTAGACATTAGGAAGAATTTCTTCCCCATGAGGGTGGTGAGACACTGGAACAGGTTGCCCAGAG
>WTSP01009427.1:150823-166519 GCA_025331215.1 Actenoides lindsayi | reverse complement strand
GCTCTGACTGGTGATGGGGCGCTCTGACTGGTGATGGGGCGCTCTGACTGGCATGTGTGGCTGAAGCTTAAGAAAAGACAGAGTAAGAGGGGAAAATGGGAACAGATAAGCATGGAGATTCCCCACACAAGGAATGGGATGAAGATACTAGATTTCACAGCTAACGTATATTGGCTGAAGAGAATGGGTCTGAGATAAGAGGTTTGTGGAGAGCAGGGTTGGTGTAGCAAATAGGACTGGGAGGAGGAGATAGCAGTGGGAAAGATGCAGCGTTTTGGAAATAACAAGGTGAAAGACGGACCATCAGAACTGCATTTCAGTGGCAAAAGCAGCAAGATTGCTCTCACTGGAGCTGCCTTCCTCTTCAAAGCCTGAGGTGGGACTCCACATGCAAAATTTGCTGTTATCAGCAACTGTCTGTGAACCCTTGACAAGCTGTCTATCATCTTCTGCCCTGGATGTCTTGGGGGATGACAACTTACTAAGGTTACAGTGTGTTTTGTTTGCTTGAGGTTTCAAAGGCATCAGTGGGTTGAATCAAAAGGCACCTGTTTCTTACAGCTGCCCTATTCGGCTTCCATTCTGGTTTTTCTTTGCTGCCTTTTTTTTTTAATACTATATGAAGCTACATACAAGTCATTAAATTTGAGAAATATTACTTATATCAAAATCTAGGTGTGGAATTCTCTGTGCCTGTGCATTATAATACAGTCCTTATTTATATGATCACATGCATTCATCTCTTCCTAGTGTCGTGGCCTGAAGAAACAGAACATGTAACTAACATTTCTATTTCTCTCTTTCCCCTCTTTCTCCTCTTATAATAGCCTGTCACCCCGTTGGCCAGCTTCTGCACTGCCAGTGAGGTGGAGATCTCGGTGATATAAAATCCAGTATTTTCATTAAAATACATAACCAGACAGAGTATCTTTCTGCTGCCATAGAAGGCAATGTTTCAGGCTGAAATCACCTTTTAGATAATATCTGCTCAGGAGAGAGACTTTCTATAAATGCCCCAGAAGTGAGGAATCCTTCAGTCACAACTCCCACCTTTATAAACACATTAACTGCAAAAGTGCAAATATGGAGGAACTTTTGTGGTGTTATTAATTACAGCATAGCTAGAACTCTGATACCTGGGGCGAGTCAACACAGCAATATATGGTGGTTTTCTTGGTATGTGGCTTGCAGCTGATATTCAAAATGGTGAATGCTGACAAATGCAGCCGTAGGTAACTCTTGAAAACATAAACTATATAAAGGAGATCTGATGCTCAATACTTTGAAAACTTGTGTTCTCAGGCTCTTTAGACTGGGCACCTGCAACTAGGAACACTACATGGGTAGTCTCTGTGGGTAGCAGATAATAGCATCTCTTCACCTTGCAGAACTGTTGGAAAATATGGTCTGTTAATATTCACAAAGCACTGGGATATTATTGTCATTAGCACCAGAGAAAGCCCTGGAGGAAATTAATAATTCTATCTGGAGAGCTGGGGGCTTCAGTGAAGAACAGCACATGGAGTGGAGAGGCCACACGTTGGACTCCGAGAGGAGAACCAGGTAGTGACAAACTGCTTATTAAACACACACTGTCCCCTCTGTGCACTGGATGAGGCTGGGGTCTTGCAGAACATAAATGGGCATGTTACTTGGTATGCATCTTCCTGCAAATAGTACTTGATGTTATGTTCAGGTTGTCCCCTTTCTTGTATTACTTAGGTTTTAATAGCTCTGTGCGTGCATAAATGTTTAATGCTTCATAAGCAAATAGTTTTGTTTTACACTTGCTACTCTTGAGTCGTTACAAGCAAGATGCTACAATTTGGGAAGAGGGAGGATAAATGAATGACCTCCTGCTACAGAATAGGTAGATGTAATCATGTAATGGACTTTCCTGGCTGGTGCTCCTCAGATGAGTGGCTGTGGGACAGAGTCCTAGGTTATTAAGCAGTGCTGTTTCATTTTTCTCTGTCCCTCTGTTTAGCCATATTCATAGAGTCATAGGTTGGATGTCAGGGATCATCTAGTCCAGCCTTTTAAGGTAAAATATATATATCTGTAGTTTAAATGAGATGGCCCAGCACCCTGTCAAGCTGAGTCTTAAAGCTGTCCAGTGTAAGGGAATCCACCACTTCCCTTGGGAGGTTATTCCAATGTCTGATTGTTCTCATGGTGAAAAATATTTTTCTGGAGTCCAATCGGAATCTCCTGAGGAGTAACTTGTACCCATTACCCCTTGTCTCTTCCATGTGACTCTTTGTGAAAAGGGAGTCTCTGTCTTCTTGGCAGCCATCTTTTATGTACTCCCCTAAGCCTTCTCTTCTCAAGCCTGAACAAACAGCTTTCTCAGACTTTCTTCATGTGGCAGGTCTTCCAGTCCTTTGATCATCCTCGTGGCTCTTCTCCGGACCCTCACTGGCATCTTTTTTGTATAGCAGGGACCTAAACTGAACACAGCACTCACGGTGTGTTCTGACCAGTGCTGAGTAGAGTGGGATATATCTCTGCTGGTGATGCCCTTGGTGATGCGACTCAGGATCCTGTCAGCTTGCGTTGCCGCTGCAGCATGCTGTTCACTCATGTTCAGCTTGTTGTCCACCAAGACCCCCAGGTCCTATTCCAGAGGGCTGCTCTCCAGCCAGGTGGATCCCAGTCTGAGCTGCATTCCTGGCTTTTGTATTCCCAGGTGCAAGACCCTACACTTGTCTCTTCTGAACTTCAGCAGGTTCCTGCCAGCCCACTCCTCCAGCTTCTTCAGGTCTTCCTGGAGGGTGGCTCTCCTCTCTGGAGTGTCAACTTCCCCACTCATTTTGGTGTCATCTGCAAACTTCATCAGAGTGCTCTTGATCCCAACATCCAAATCACTTATGAAGATGTTAAATGGCAATGGGCCCAATATTGATCCCTGGGGAACCCTGCTAGAGACTGTTTGCCAGTTTGAGAAAGAACTATTTACTAACCCCCTCTGGGTATGGCCTGTCAGACAGTTTGCCACCTACCGTGCAGACCACTTTGTCTAGGCTGTAACATGTGAGTTTCTCTCTGAGGAGGCTGTGGGGGCCCATGTCAAAAGCCTTGGAGAAGTCCAGGTAGACAATGTCCACTGCTCGCCCCCGTCAGCTGAGCTGGTTACTTTGTCATAGAAGGCACTCAGGTTTGTCAGGCACTATTTTCCCCTGGTGAATCCATGTTGGCTTTTCCCAATAACATGCTTCAGTTTACTTGTGATAGACCTCAGGAGCATGTGCTCAGTAACTTTCCCAGGGATTGAAGTGAGGCTAATGCACCAATAATTACCTGGGTCCTCCTTGGAACCTTTCTTGTAGATGGGGGTGACATTAGGCTTCTTCCAGTCTTCAGGCACATCTCCTGATCTCCAGGACTTCTCAACGATTATGGAGAGGGGCTTCACAATGGCATCTACCAGCTATCTCAACACCCTTGGGTGGATGTCACCCAGGCCCATCGATCTGTACAGGTCAAGCTCCTCTAATAGTTGACATAATGGTTGATGTGTAATACTGTTGACACCCTGCGTTCTGTTGCCTAATGATTTAGAAGCCTTCACACATTCCATTAAAATTTTAATTAGTGACTCCTTCTCAGTAATGAGACAACTTGCTGGGTCATATGTAATGTATTGGTCTAAGGTGCAGATTGTTCCCAGCTTCCTTTGGCCCCACTCCTGTATTTTTTTGCGTGCTTACAACTTCCACTGAAGTGAACAGTGGTCTTGTGTTCTGGAGGAGTTGAGGAGAAAGCCCTTTTGCCAGTAAACCCATCTTCTCATGTACCAGTTTGACATTTCTACAACCATGCTCCTATTCTGGTACCCTGCTGGGTACACAAAAGCATTCCTATGCACTTCCTCAGTGGTGGAAAGGGACTGCGGAAGACAACTGCATGGTCCTCAGAAGAATACTCAACAACTTGCAAACACTATGGACATCTTAATCAGCCACACTGCTGTAGTGCACAGAACTGGATGTGAGTCTAGTGCTGTAAATAGTAAGATTTATACTGGAAACTCACTCTGAGTCACATCCCTATCAGCATCTCTGTTGGAAACAAAGCTGCTTGGAGTAGGAGTGGACCTTACTGTGAATTTCCTCCAGGACGTGGCTTTCTGTCTTGATTTTCTGGTGTCTAATAAGAAGCTGCTTCTGATCAAAGATTTTTCTTCTCTTGGATGCTTATTGCGCCTTGCTGCTTAAATAATTTCTTGTGTGATAGAGGGAAATCACTTGGCCACATTGCTGTTGGAGCTGGTAATAGAGCATCTCTTCCACCTGGCTGCTTTTATGGTTTTGATAGAGATAGTATAGAAACTCCTGCCTCTCACAAAAATGTCTAAATGTGCTTAGTGGGTCCGAAAGCTATGGAGAGTAGATACCAAACTCCTTTCTGCCTTCCCTTGATAGTTATTATTTAGCCTTGTTTCCCTCAAAAAGGAGGCAAAAGAAGGATGTGGCATAGGAGGAGAGCAGTCCTTCTGAGTAGAGTTATGTACTACAGTGTGTAGCTCAGTGTTTTACTACATGTTCATAGCGTGCATCCTGGGTTTTATCCTATTAGTATAAAACACTAATAGGGTACCAAAAATGCTAGGAATCTATTGAGTGTGGTTTTTTCTTTTTCGTTTGGTTTGGGGTTTTTTTGTTGGTTTTGTTGGCTTTTTTTAGTATTTTCTGGTGTGGTTTTTTTGTTTGTTTTTTTTTTCTCTTCTTCCTATTTACCCTGAAGCTTGTACTTGTAACTTGGGATGCATAAGCTACACCAGTTGAACCCCTGATACATTGTCCTGCCTAAAGCTGGATGACACTCTGAGGTAACATGCTTTGAGAGTCTTGCATGGACTTCAGTGTGAACTAAGCTGGTAAGTTAAAGCACAAGGAAAAGTTAAAGTCTTGTCCAGCCACCTACCCTGCATACTTTGCTCTGCCTTTTCTGCAGGAGTCACATTAGTGTGGGTGCCTTAGCCAGCCTCTGGTAAGGTCATGCCTTGAAATTCTGGCTCAGGCAAATCTGAATCCAAGTTACGAAGATGGCACTTGAAGAGCAGGGGAGAGCGTGTGTGAACGCTGATGAAAACCCAGGTTTTCATGAGAAACAGTGAAGGTTAGGAGACAATAAATATACTTTCTTAACTCTTTCACCGAGAGAATTCGAAGCTCTGAGCTATGCAGACCCAAACATGAGAGTGAGTGGTGGTGGTACATATGGCATATGTTTATTGGCGTTTGTTCACATAATTTCTTTATGCACTTGTATATTCTAGTTTTCCACTTAACTTGAGGTATACAGTCATTTTGAAGTAAACCAAAGGGTAGTGATGTGTTGCAGGCCACGGTTTGCCCCCGTGCGAAGCAGTTGCTCTGGGTGAGATACTGAATTTTCGAGATGTGTTAGAGGAAAAGAAACACACAGAAGGCTCCCTGAGTTCAGAAACGTGGGCAGATGAATTGTGAAGAAGCCAAGGAGTGAGTTTTGGGTTTTTGCTGCTTGTTTGATCGGCGGCTAGTTGTAAAAACATACAGCAATAGCACGCTTTGAAAAGTTGGTGAGGAAATGCAGGCCACGGCAGAGATCAGCTCAGCTGTTTCAGAAATTACATAGACACCCCTGATTTGTGCCAGTTAAGATTGCTGGTTCAAGGCTTTGGTTAATATCAAAAGTGGTGCGTGTGCTTTGATGTTAACACTCTTTAATGTCCAAGTTTACATCTTTGTTTCCGTGATTTTTGAAGATAAGACCCGAAAGAGAGGGAAGTATGTAGTTCAGTGCAGCTGACAGTGGTAACCTTACTGCTCTGGAAAAGATTATATATTTATTATTTTTTTTCCCCTAGTCTTTAGAAAGGAGTTGCAACAAGCAAGTCCAATATGTGTTCTGCTGTGAGAATGCTGTGAGCTGTCAGTCTTTTTGCCATGAAAACCCAGCAATGGGAATTTCTTCTTTGCAGCTAGCCGGTTTTGATGTTACACTTCTGGTGAATCTAAAAAGACTAATGGAATTTTATAGGACAGATGTGTTAAATCTCACATTCTCTGCAAGGAGGATATGTTAATACGACAAATGGTTGTGGCACACTTGATGACATTGTCATGAATAACTGGAGAAGTACCATCAGGTGTTTGGGCTACAGGTTATCTGCTATTTTTCACGTTCACAAGAACTTGTGATAAAACCGATCCAAACAATGAGATTAGCATAAAAGGATTCTTAATCTGAGCAGTTAGGTGGTATGATGTGAGAGATCTCTGTTACACACAGAGGCACAGAATGGTAAGGGTTGGAAGGGACCTCGAAAGATCTCGTCCAACCTGTCGTTCCAAAAGACTGTGGTTTCTTTATAAAGGAAAAAAACGAATTCTTGTTGGTGCTGACAAGCTGGACCTTCTGTCCTGTACTGGGTAAGAAAGAACATGGCTACTATTTGGGCAAAAAAAACCTTATTAAAGTATTTAGCAATTTGTAGAGGACACTGGTAGGTCAAGTTCATTGCTATTACTCAGTTTTTCCAGGAATCTTGTTGAAAGCCGTCATTCAGAACTTAAGGTAGTTCAGATATGGAGAGGGGGAAGTGGTGTGTTTTGGGTGATGCTAACGATATAATAGGCAAGAGAGTTGGATGGATGGCATCATGAAATCAGGGCAATAACACTTTAAAGATTGATTTGTTTGTTTTCTTCTGATTTTATGTGTGGGGTTTGGTTTTTTTATCTGTTTGGTTTTGTTTTTCCTTCCCTGCAGAGGGACATGGTAAATAGTTATTAGTCAATAGTTATGTATTTGTGGCCAAGTTGTGCAAGTTGTGGACAACCTTTTTACGTAATTGAAATGGGAGGCGTGCTGCATTTTGCAGAACTGGAACATTTATTACACAGGGAGATTTGTAGGGCAGCCTTGGGCTGGCTGTTCAACGTACTCTGCCTTCAGTTCTAACTTTTTCTCTTAGGAAACCAGTTATCAGCATTTTTACCCTTTTAGTGAGCCAAGAAGACAGAGCTGAGAGGTGAATTGGCTCATGGAAGACCAAGGTGAGATTTGAGGAGCACAAAGATCTTCAAGTCGAGAGTCCACTGTGAATTCTCCCATTAGGATTTTACTTGTGCAAGAACTTGGAGGTTCAGTCCCTCATGACAGTTGCGTGTGAAATACTTGCGGAGGTTGCGTTTTTTCCTTTTAAAAATGTTTTGGTTCTTTTTCATTGTTTTTCAAGGGGAAGCACCCTTTCTGACATCAGTCTTGGTTTCTTCTTGCATTAGCTTTGTTCAGTGTACCAGGGCCGCGCCTTTTTATCACACACAACTTAGCGACAGAATTGGAAGAAAATGTTTTTTAGTTTTGATTCTGCCACGATGGGAAAAGGGTCTGTGGCACCCTTAGGAATAATTAGAATTCTTGGTGGTACATTTAAGAGGCGGTCCTAATTTGGTGTGTTTTGGGGGTTGTTTGTTTTTTAAATAGGCTCCTTTCAGTAAAATTTGGTAACTCTCTTTCGTTGTTGGAATGCTTTCTGTATTGGAATGGATCCTTCGTTACTGGCTACAGTTTTGCATTCTTCCTCAGTGCACAGAAGTGATTATACTCCTGGGCACTGTGTACTGATTTACTTGTTGTTTGGTTTGTTTCGGTTTGGGCTTTTTTTTTTTTTCATTTTGCTTGGTTGTATATAGCCAAGTGAACTTCTCAGGTGATTCCCTTTTCCTTCCCCAGCCTCTTTCCCATACAAATCACACTTATTCTATTTTTTTGGGCGGGGGGGGGGATGAAACTTAGTTTATTTTTCTCTGCAGTGAATGTTCCCTGAAAATCTAAGTAGCCAAAATTAGTAAGGAAAAAATAATAAGGAAACACTGAAATCATCTTTTGCCAGTTTGTGCGTGGATGAAGCCACCAAAACGTGATTAACAAGACTGCTCTTTCTGAGCTGCCTTGGCTAGTAGTGTCGTAGGAAGAGAGTGCTGTTTTAACAAAATTGTCCTGACATTTTCTTTCTGAGCATGAGTGTTTTCCTATCTTGGCTATCGTTCTGATCTCGGGTCTGTTGCGTAATGGTAAATGGAAATACATAATATTGCTTAAGACAGTTATAAGCACTTAAGTACCTGCATGCAGTTGGATTGTTAAAAAGCTTGCGACAATCTTCCAGTAGCTTTTAAAATCTGTTGTACAGCGTAAAGGTTAGAAAGACAAATGGAGTAGTCAAAACAAGTGAAGTCTTGAAACCAGTTTTGCACATCTGTAGAACTCAACAGGAAAACGTTCACCATTAACTAATTAATTAATCCATAAAGTGATCTGGCTGGCACGCAGTTCCTCCTGCTGTGGGGTTGTGTTGAGAAGCCAGAAAAAGCTGGTGTGTCTCAGACTTTCTTGCCTCTTCTCAGCTGTAGCAGGTAAGGCTGGTGGACCCAGCCAGGGGCTGGACAGCCCCGGCCAGAAGTGTGCGGTGGAAGCGAAGAAGGGAGGAGAGAGGCACTGGCAAGGAGGAACCCACCGTCCTGGGGAGAGTACCTCAGAGGCTGGTGAACTGTACTTAGTTCTCTTAGTTCTCCAGCTCCATCTGACTCAAAGCTTCTCTCTGAAGCTTGACAGAATATTCCTTCCTCTAGGTGAGGCGAGTGGGCATCATGATACGGAGAATTCGCTCCTCACTTTTCTTCCAGGTTCTACACTCTCTGTCCCTCTTTGCCTGCTCACATGACCCCATCTTTGGACTCGGGGATGCTTTCTTGTGACCGGCAGTAGTATTTCTGATGACTGGAATGTGAAAATAGTAACTGCGTGAGGTAGTGTGGCAGTGCACATCTGTGCCAGAGCTCGTGCATCCTCTTTAGCGGAGAAAACTAAGAATGTGAACAGAATGGTTGGTCTTTGTGAAGGTCGAGCACTTTTTAAGGCCTAAGGAGAGATCATTTTTCTTGTTTGTTTGTTTTTGTTTCTTTTTTTGTAAGGAGATGTCTCCAGGCAGGGAAGACGGCCTCTGAACTTTAACACTCACTGCACAGATGGCATCGGTTTTCGGGTGCTCAGAATAACAAATTCTTGGGAGTGATGCAGTGTTTGTAAAAGAAATATTTGACAGTACCTGTAGATTAGTAGCTCTGCAGTTTTGAGCTAATGCAGTAATGTCCAGAAGATCATTCAAAGCATCAAATTGTTTGGCGTGCAGGACTTGAGTTTTCTGGGGAGGATTTTTTTCTTTGCTTGAAAAAGCCCATCCTTTGCCGTCAATCTTACATTTGTTTTGCGGCGTTCTTCTCTCGAGTTATTTAGACTCCTGACGAGGAACGTGAGAAGCAATTTGTGTGTTCAGGTATCCAGCATGCCAGTTGTGGACACTTCTGCGCGGACGTCTATATGGCACGCAGAACCTCATCTGCTATTGGATGGATTTTCTGGAGTGTACGGTGGAGCTGAATTGGCGAGCGCGTGTGATGGCACGTGTGTGTAGAGACGTGTATATAGAAACACTTACACATCTGGCACACCAAAAAATGCATATGGCATTCAAGTTTTTGCTCTGAGCCCTCGACGAAATCATTGTTCGCAACTGAGGGTGCAGGCGCTGTAAATGAGGGCAGCGTAACCCGTAACACGTTTTTCAACGACTGGTAGGCTTCAGAAGCCCGAAGTGTAGCGAAACGCTGGCTCTCGACTGCAACTGTGTGAGAGGACGCAGCAGTAAATACATTTTGCAATAAAATAGGTGCTATCTGCCATCTAAACTGAAGGGTTGCCATGGCTCTGGGTTGTTGCAAGCCACTTAGCGATTGGCTCACGATCGAGTTTCGCAGTTTGAACCTACAGAAGGGAAAAGGGAGGAAATATCAGCTCTGTTTGTGTGCCACGCTAATTAAAGTAACATTTTTTGCCCTTTTTTTTTTGTTCTGTCAAGGACAAGGTGTCTGGGCTGTAGATATTACAAAGGGAGATGATGCACCAAAGGGTTTATAACTCCTCTTTCCCTCTTTTGTGGCTCCTAAGCATGGCTAATCAAATTTATATCAGGCTACAAACAGCTTTGTAAAAAAAAACCTTTAAGGCCCGGTGTTGCTGCTGGCTTGGTAGAAAGTGGCAGCACCACAGAATGTGTCCCCCAGTGTCGGAGTGAAATGAGACAGTTACCCTCAGATAGGCATAAACGCACTATTAGATGGTTGAGAAATACATTTTTTTTCCCCCCCCTAAAGCCCTCCTGGGAATTTATTGTAGTGCCTTTGATGTAACTAATTAGCCCGCTCAAAGTAAGCAGTGACTAACAGTCTAATAACTGGCTAATGGAAGGAACTTCATAATGTTTTCAAATCAGGATTCTTTTGAGTGTTTTGCAAGAGGGCTGAGGAGCTTTTCTCTTCTGAGAAATGGTTGCCAGTAGTCAGAGCCTGAAGTCCGTAGCCTTTCTCTAAATTACATTTGAGTCTCCTGGCTCTTTGAAGAGGCTGGATGTTGGAGAAGAAGAGCAATAAACCCGGACGTATTCTGGAAGTGCAAAGCTTGAGTTTTAGCCCTGAGCAGCAGACTCAGGGCAGATGTTGTGGTTTGCTGAGGCTGCTGCACAGTGACTCGCAGGCCTTGCTGAATGTTGTAAGGTGGAACACTTTTTGTAAAGGGGAAATAATAATGTAGGGTTATTTTTGCCTGGGAGTTTTGGGGTTTTTTGTTTCTCTTTTTTTTTTTTCTTTGCAGGTTTCCCAATCCTTAAGTAGCAAAATCAAAGCATAAAATTTACTGTATCGGGAAAAGGGAGATGCTTTTGCCTGCCTTCTAGTCCTGCAAATTTAAAAGAAGAAATCGCACGTTACATGTTAATTTTGCCAATTAATTCTACCTTCAAATGTCATCTGCATTGAGGCTTTCTTTTCTTTTTCTCTTGTCCACTGGAACTACAAAGCACTTTTACTACGAAGAGACACTTTTTCATCCAGCTAATGATACAACATTTCCACACGCTAACAAACATCCCCAGTCCATTTTCAAGGCACAGACCACTCCTGCCCGACGGTCAGAGCATTTCTGATGCTGGACCCGAACCTCTCTTGCTCTGACTTGCGTGAGCAGCTTGACTGAATTGCCAGGAATACGGCGCGAGCAGGATTTGGGCCTTCTAGGCCCCGTGAAGGTGAACTGAAAAGCTCACCACCTGCTCGGTACCTGGGCGCGGGGTTCAGTGTTTCTCCTGCAGCAGTCGATGTCGTCACCAACACCTCAACCAGAGTGCTGGGGGCTGCTCTGGCCGGCGGTGTTAAGTGTCACGGCAATAACCCGCTGTCTGCCATGGATTACGGAGCGTAACCCCCAGCTTGGAATGGCAGAAAACGGTTTTCAGCTGTTTTGGTTTAAATTGTTTGTTTTTGTTATTGTAAAGACTGTGTGGAAAGGCTCTGGGAGAGGGGGCTTGTTCAAAAGTGAGGCTCCGGCTTCTTCGGAGCCTGACCTTGCAAGTTGCTGAGAATTCGAGCCTCCGCTAGCCTCTCTGAGACTCGCAGCCCATGGGCTGGGGCTGGGCATTGCAGGGGCTCAGGCTCCATGTACCAGCTGGTCGGCCACTCAGCTGGGCACCTCTAGGTAAACTTGGCTGATGGGATGCCACGGGAATTTGGTTTGCAGCAGGCGGCTTCCACGACTTGATGCAAAGTCACTGAAGTCAGTGGGACAGTGGGATGGCTCGAGTGTCAGGTCAGTAACTTCAGGTATATTACTCCTTCCCCCTCGCCCCCCCCTTCTGTCTTCCCTCCCCCAGTGTCCTGCATGATCAGCAACATGTAGGATCGAGCGTGAGGTAGCCCAGCCCTGCCTCCTGCCCTTCTTGTCTGCCTTCTGAGGGTGAGAGTCTGGGCACTGACAAGAAGGTTTCCACAGCACCTTTCTGTGCCTTTGTGTGTAGGTAGCTGTGTCCGCAGCTACCTCTTGTGTTCCTAAAGTAGGGTATTTTTTTTTTTATTTTTTAATTTTTTTTTTCTAGCTTATATGAGATTTTTAGCATCTCCCTGTAATTCTTAAATCCGGTAGGTGTTTGCTTGTAGGTGGTTTTATTTTACATAATTTCATATACGTCTGTTTAACTTAGCCACTTGATTTTAGTTGGGAGCAGTTGAGGAGGCACCACGCAGTGTTAAGTTCATTTGGATAATCAAGAAATTGAGATAAAGACACTACTACTAACAGGGCTCTCTCTGATCTAAGTGGGTGTGAAGAAGTTTCCTTGAATTTTTAGCTGCTTCATACCATTATCAGCTTCCCCAGCAGTCTTGAGGAAGAGTTTCATGCACAGCTGGAAAAGACAGCAAGCCATGTTCTGCTGATAGCAATGCAGCGCTGATTTAGCGGTGGAGCGGTGTGAGCTCTGTATGGGCCCAGTCATGTCCTCTCCAGGTCAGTGGCAGCTCTGCTGTTGACCCACAGGAGCACAGGACCAGGCTCTATTTTGAAAGTCATAGTAACTGAATTGATGCTCCGTGTCGTGGCTTCCTCTGTGCTTTCCAAAAAAGGGACTGAACTGAGTTGTGCTGTAGGTACAGGGAAAATGAATGTATGTCTCGTTTGTGGAAAATAATGGGGGGGTGGGGTGTGGAGTGTTATGTAGGTATTGTTGGGATTGGGTCCACTTTCTGCCTCAGTGATAAATCCTTTTTCTTCTAGGGAAAGTTAAAGATGACAAACAAAAGAATAACAGGTTTCTCAAAACAAACAACAAATCAGAAAAGAGCCGTGTGTTCATATTCCAAAGGTCACAAATCAGTTCCTGGAAAATACTATACATATGGTAATGCGAAAAGAAGTAAGCTGAAAACCCATTACAAATGGGAACATAAGTCTATACATTTTCAGCGGTGAGCTCAGATAATGTATGCTATTTATAAGCGCACAAGTCTTGTATAAAGTGTGTTTAAGCATTGCAAATAAAGTGACTAGCATACTTGTTATCTAACAGATTTCGTAGCCTCTCGGAGGGTTGGAGTCTGTTTTTAAAACCAATTACAAGCATTGTGCTTCGTACCTGTGTCAGTGTTTCCAGAGCGCGCCCTTGATGCGCAGTCGCTCCAAACGCGGATGATAACAAACTTGGGACCAAAAGTGCCCGATTTAAACTCCTGTACCCAGCCAAACCCACACTTTGGTTACCAAGCTCAGTGGTTTTTCAAGGCGGGCACAGTCCTACGGACATATTTCCTTCTGCTTTGCTCTTGAGGTGGCCAGAGAGCAGTGATCGGAGCGTGTATGCCAGGAGGTGCCGATACACGTGTCCGAAGGAGCCTGGCGATTGCCCTGTTGCATCATTTCGAGGAAGAAAATGCCAAGTCCCCAAAACTTAGACCTTCTTAAACACGAGGGAAATTGCTTTCTTATTTAGAATTACTCTATTAAGAATCTAAGTAGTCAATCTTTTCTACATTTCACCCCCACACACACTTCCTTCTGGCTCACAACAACCTGAAATGCTACTTTTATGGGAAAGACTGATACTCTGACTTCAGTTTTGTAATTTAATGATGGAGAGTTTCCTTAGTAAACCAAATTTAGAGTACTAGAATGCTTATCTTATATCCAGACCTTGAACATAAAAGGCATTTTATACCAGCAATTGTTCATTTAATGAGCAATTGCAGAGTGCAGGACGGTTAAGGGATTGAGCTATATGCACCATTATTGCAAGAAGTATTCTGAAATACCAGAAATAGGACGTAAGCTCTGATCAGGGGGACTGTGAGCACAATTACCTTCTTTTCAAATCCTTCTGTGACACTGCGGGAGGAAAAAGGACTTTGAAACTTGAAAGGAAAGAGCTTGCTTTCAACCTCAAAAGCTAGGAGGAAAGGGCTCTGAAATTTGCTCAGTATTCCCAATTCACCATTAGCCTGTTTCTTCCTTTAGCCTCAAGGCATTCTCCGCTTTTTGAAAAGATGTTAAGAAATTCAGTCACAATAGAGAGCCTAGTTTTGAACATGTTTCACTCGGTCCATTGAGGTCTGGTCTTCAGCCTTTGTGTGGGGTGAATTGAGCTGAGCAGCAAGCTGGTTGGGGAGAGGTGAATGAGCAGTCTCTGTGCAGTCACAAATTCTGGCAAAGAAAAGATTACCCTTTCCTTTATTTTACAATATGCATTCCTGTACAATCCTGCTAGTGGCAATGCGCGGAGCCGAGCTTGTGCTTAGGTCAATATGGAGCACTTGGTTTATAGCAACTCTTGTTAAGTTTGTCTTGTAATTGAAGCTGCTGTTGACCTTGCTTGGAGACCATTTGTAAAACCGTTTATTTAGCATAAACTGAAATAATAAACCCTCCTTCTCTTAGGCCGATTGTGATAGGGTGACATTAGTTTGATTTAATGATTAGCCGCCTGACCCCTCAGCTAGAGAGAGCTGCTTGAATAGGGAGAGTTCACTAGGAAGCACACAGGAAGAATACTAATGAGCTTGTTAAATTTAGCATGGCACCAACCACTTTTAATTCCTCTAATGGGAGAAGCACTGCCTCTGAGAGAGAGGGAGGGAGACGGGAAGAGGGGGGGGAAAGAGAGAGAGAGGAAAAGAGAGGGAGGAATGCCCGTGGTCCCGATAGCCAGAGAATTTTGGTCAAGAGAAGAGCTTGGAGGGAGCGTCAGCCAGGGTCTCTTGGACTGAGTTGTAAGTACCTTGTCTTTTCTCTTACCCGGCCGAAATGCATCGGCGGATCGCTCGTGAGACAGGATCGCTCTCGGCAAGTTGCACGCAGAAATGCGGCAATGGAACTTAATACGTAAACAGATTTAACTGGGCTGGTGGTGTCTTGTTGAAGCAGGGATCTCTCGGAAATGTGTCGAGACTGATTTTTAGACTGGTGTATCAATAGATTTCAACTTTGTTTTTTTCAGTTCCTGACTTGTAAGAGGTTTAAAGTTTAAAAAAAAAACCCAAAACCTTCTACTTTTGTCTTTTTCTACAATTAACAAAAAAAAAAGAGGAAAAGAAAAGTGCAACGGGGAAAGAAAGCTTAATGGATTTTAACATTAGGTTTTGGGTTGTCCTGATTTTTAATTTTCTGGGTAAACTAGCTGAGCAATTAAAAGTGACTTCTTTCAGGCATGCTGTCCAGTGTGAGTTCTCGGAAAAAACCTTGTTGATTAGATGAGGTGCTCCTTGGTGCTCTGCACTTCTAATAAAAACCGCTTCTGATCAGGATAGCAGGACTATATCGGTGTTTCTTGGTGGGTGGAATAATCTTGGATTACCGTGGTGGTTCCAGGCTGGGCACTTGTAAACACGTGTCTCTGGCCACTGGCTTGTTAAGACAGAGTAGGGTATACATGAAGAAAGAGAAGCTTATGCAGATTGCTTTTAGGGCCCGATTACTTTTTCTTTTCTTATCGAACCCCTCTCTCTCTCTCACCCACAAAAGGTGGGATGAACCGTGCTGGAGTCAGTGGGGTCTCAGCAGCAGGAAGCAGAAGGAGATAAGGGAGGATCAGCCCCTTTAACTTTGGCATTCATCCTTCTGCAAGATTTTACTAAATCCAGACGCTTCTTTTGACCCTGAAGCTGGCCACTTCTAAAACGTGAGCAGAGCGGTAACCCTCGTCGTGCGTTTGGCCGTAAACCCCTTTGGAAGTCCCTGCTGGAGAAAGAGGGGGGGGGGGGGCCGGTCCCTTTACTTTTTTCCCAAGGGACCCCCCTTTTCGCATCGGGGGGGCGCCGTTTTCTGCACTAA
>WTSP01009427.1:117388-143072 GCA_025331215.1 Actenoides lindsayi | reverse complement strand
ACGCAAGGGCCCCGCGGAGGTTTTTGTCCTGTCCGCCCCCTTGACTCACAAGGGGTTGCCCGGGTGGGGGGGGGCACGCACAAACCCCTTCCCCCCCCCCCCCCCCCCCCCCCCCCCTTCTCTTAGTGAGGATTTATTCTGCTGGTTTTGAAGCTTCTGTATCTGTCTGGAGAAGTGGGAACTGCTTATTGTACCCTCCATAGGATTAACCCTCCAAACGTATTGATTGCCCTCAGTTCCCACTGACTTGTGCTTTGTAAGGATCAGGCCCCCCATAACTGCCCAGGTTAGATTACCCAGCGTTAGCATCATCTCCGAATCAATTTGCAACATGAACAAAAGACCCCAGGAAGGAAAATACGGTGCTGGTTCACTAGGTGTGCTTGTTCATTTACTGCCTTTTAATTTCTATTGACAAGAATTCCCCTTTCTCCATCTCCCCACAGAAAAGGGAAAAGGAGGGGGGGAGGAGGAGGAAAAGAGAATGGAAATTAGGTTCTGCTTCTGCAAATGCAAAGTGGTAACTGGAAGCACTGCCTTAACATGCAATAATTAGAAAGCAGTGACCTTTCTTGGCAATGTGGCTCGAACCACGAGGGCCAGCTGTGTGCAGCACAGAGCGGGCTGCCACCAGCAGATGAGCTCGTGGAAGGAGGTCCCCATTTCTTCTTTGGAGAGGGGGGGGAGCTGGTGGCCTCCCTTGTCATCTCCCTCACACATATTGGAAATCAGAGGGACAACCAAGAGACGTTTCCCAAAGCAGGCATTTTTCTTAGCTCACCTCTAGCTTCCCAGTGTCATCGGGTGACAGGAGCCTGGGACGGCTTTTTATAGTGGATTTCCCCCCAGCCTTGTTGGGGAGCAGTAGGAGAGTGTCAGTGAGGAATCCTTGCAGAGATTTAGGGACAAGGTCTATAAAAGGCATTTAGGGGCTCTTCAATTTCAAAGCGAATTTGGCCTCTGAAATGCCTTTGAAAACCTGAGTCCTCCTTCTTCCTCTCTTTCTGCAGCATTTTGCAGGGGAGGGGCTTAAGCGCTCTAGTAACAAAACTCTGCACTGACAGTGATTTATGGGGTGGTTTCCAAATGTCAGGGAGGAGTAGCTGAAAAAAGTACAACCTAAAGCTTTTAATAAAACTCATAGGAAAAAAAAACCCTTTAGTATAAAAGTGAATGTCAGATTAGTGGTATCGGCTGAGCAAGTGAAACGTTGGTCTTTAAGAATATTAACATGTTTGCCAAAAAACTTTTTTGGAGTGAA
Source organism: Actenoides lindsayi (assembly GCA_025331215.1). Classification (NCBI taxonomy): domain Eukaryota; kingdom Metazoa; phylum Chordata; class Aves; order Coraciiformes; family Alcedinidae; genus Actenoides; species Actenoides lindsayi. The sequence goes on along the minus strand of WTSP01009427.1, from coordinate 141,811 downwards.
ATTCTAAAATGTAATACTATCTTTCAGTAGCCTCCAACAAAAAAGCATTACAGCTCTCAAAATGAAAGTTAGGGGCAGAGGCAACTTCAGCTTGAAATTCAGGAAGGTGCTGCAGACCTTGTAAGCTTAACAGTACCTTATAAATGGAAATATTTTCTCCAAGATGCCTCCTGGGTTGTGTTTGGGAAGTTCTACTTGTTACAAGTACTCCTGCCCATTTCTTTGGAGCCCTTCTATGGAACAGGCAGGGTGTCTTGAGAGCCCTGGCTTTGGTGCCATGCTCTCATTTGGAAGTAATAGTTGCACCCATAGATTTACAGCTCGAGGTGGCACATAGACCTGTCCTTTCCTCTACTGGATTTTTCGCTCTCCTCAGCATGAGACAGACTGAAGAGCTACCAATACCTGAAAGGCCTTGAAATCTAATGTGGTTGAGAAGCTGGAAGGTGAGCTTTTAGTGGCATGGATTGTTTTTTGTTTGGTGTTTTGGTGGGGTTTTTTTGTTTGTTTGGGTTTTTTCTTTATTTGTTTTTTTTGTTGGTGTTTATTTTTTGTCGTAGTCCCACCTCCTTGTTTTGCATTTAAGTTTAGGTGACTACATATCTTCAAGTAGTGACTTTTTCTTGTCATTGCAAGCAGTATTACTTTCAGCTGGAAACTATAGGCAGTGATATGGAAAACAAGTGATCCTTTTTATGTGGAGGGTAGAATAGGATATTTATGAGATCTCTTATGGGTCTATAACTCTGTTGACTTCAGCGCTTTAAAAAAGTCCTGAGGATCACATTTTAACCTTATCCCTCTGTGGCACCTAGGAGAATTTACCTGCCAGTCAATACTGGGCATGAAGCCTTCTGAGCAACAGATGGGTTATGTTAATCTCTACTTTTTTTTGTTTGTTTTGTTCTTCAAGGGTGTGTAAGTTGTGGGGTGAGATTTCTTGTGTTCTGTGGTTGGTTTGTTTGTTATATTAAGAAATAGGGAAGATGAAGAACAAATGCAAAAACACCTCTTTCACAGATGATTTCATTGGTCAGCTAAAGTTTTTTTTTAGATGCTTTACAGTATGTGTTTGTTGTATACTGCCTTCATGGAAGGAGACAGAATACATTGCTCAAGAGCCTTAGAATCCAGAGTTAATAATTCTGGAGGAAAAAAAAAACCAAACAAGAAATAATGTAATCCATCTCCTTAGTCTAAAGGCAGATCAGGTGTCCCTGAATCAGGAGAGAATTAAAAGCTTCTTCAAAGTGGCTGTGTCCCTTGGTACGTGGACATTTCTGTAAGAGCCTCGTGACAAGATCTGTAATGGGTTTGGACTGACTTTGTGTCCCTACATGGTAACTTCTATAGCATCAGCACTGGGAAGGTGGGGAAGAAAATTCAGAATCCATAAAAGTCAGGAGCTGAAAAGCCTTGATAAAGCTTCCTCTTCCCTCCTGGAGGAGGCATGCAGGAGATACGGTACTTTCTCATTGCTGTGTTCTCTGAGAAAACTAAACTCTGAAACCCTCCCCTAAAAACCCCTGAAACCCCACAGCCTGACACACAACCGTTGTGCTCATTACTGCCATTTCAACAGGCAAGATCATTAGTTTTCTCTTTTAGTTATCAGAGTGATCTTTGTGCTGTTGCTGAGGCTGTGTAGTGCACAGGGTTAGCCAAGAATGACAGGTATGTGGAGAACTATCTGGCAAAGGAAGATAAGCATCATTTGTTGCAAATTTTGAAGCATCCCATAATGCCTGAGGTTGCTGTCTTGTCAGTCAGCTTTGTATGAGTGCTTTGCCCTGTGAGCATTTCTTGGCCAAGGGGACACAGTTTGAAAAGCAGCCTCTTGTGCTTGGCTGCTTAGAGCTTTAAAAAAGGCTAGCCAGAACTCAGCCCTGTGCACGTGGTGTCACATGCGTTACCTGCATCTCTAAGAACTTCTGGGGCTGCAACAACTCAGATCTTTGTGGCCAAGCATAGGGAACGTGTGAACCAGGTGCTGGTTTAGTCATCGTGATTTTTGACCTGAAGCAGCCTTTCCTGAGCTGGTGAGTACAAGCAGTACGGTTCTTGTTGAGGAGGTGCAGTTTCAAGATTGTCCCACGGAAGTCTCTGGGCACCAGCTCTGGCCTCCTCTTGGAGGCCAGGGTTGAACAGGCCTTTACTTTTTAAGCCCATTCAAATGCTTTGGTTGCAGAATCATGTTCATGATCGCTAGCAGATATGGCTTTATTCCTATGGACTGAGCTCAGTACTTAGGAGGAGAGCCTCTTAAGCCACGGCCTCAGCTTCCTTTTATTCACACCTAACAACCCAATTAGCTTCTTAGCCCGGCTCTTAGGTAGTTTACACAGTACTCTCTAAACTCCTATTAACACACTGCTCAAACCGCTTACAACAGTGGCTCTTGAGCTTGCTCAGTGGCTCACATCTGACTTCGGAGATCACCTCAGGAATGTTTCCTCCTTCAGTCAGAGTTACAATGGCTACCTTTTTTTTTTATTCGTGGTCATATAACTTACAGCTGAGGCAGCAACCACCGGCGCGGAGAACCAGTACTGCACCCAACAGCAATGCACTGGTAGCTGTGTTTTAAAGGGCACAGCTGCTGTCCTGCGGTGTGGTCGCTGGCATGCGTGGCGCTGGTCAGCAGCGGGAAAGGCGGTACGTGCGTGGCGGTGCTTGGGTGGACGGGTTCGTACAGCATCTTCGTACTCCCTTTTAAAAATAAGTCCTCGGTTCAGAAACAAAAAGAGCGAAAGGATGCTGTGTGTTGTCTTTCAGGATTTTGTCCTGCGGAGTTTTTGGAGCTGAGCGCAGGTAGCTCCCCAGGTAACGGGATGGCTTTCTAATCTAAACGACGCTTGTTTCCCGCGTCGCACTCCGCAAGGCAGCGGAGAGGGTCCCCCGTTGTTCATTCCCGTTTCCCTTTCACGTTTCGCTGCTGCCCCCAGCCATCGTTTTTCCCAAGCAGCCGAACATCGCTGATCCAGAACCCGCTGAATTCGGTGAATCGACAGCTGCTGGCTTTGATGAACGTTGTAATAATCCCTAGTCGCCTTGTATTCTGCGCTTTCCTTTTACCTGCTCCTCGTGCTGGGTGTAATTTAAAATCGTAATTCCCGGGGAGCCGTGTTGCCGTTTCACAAATGAAGAACTGAACATTGCTGTTCCTCTATCTTACAGTCCCCTGTTGAAGTAGCTTACGGTAACAAGCCAAAAGTAATGGCATATGACCTACTTTGAAATAAATGGCTGATTATGGTAACAGCTGAGTGCAACACCATACCAAGCGTTGAAGAAAATAACTAATGAGGTAGAATGTGTTGAAATAAATTTCATTCCAGCGTGTCACACTCCTTAGGGTACAAAGGTACTGCAGTTGATTTGTGTGGGGTTTTTTCACCAACCTGCCTACGGATACAGCTGTTGAAATCCTTGGCCTTCACTGTTGTTAGACGTTGTTGTTGCTGAAATGAATATTGGGTTACTTGGGTGAATAAAGTTTATTGGGCCAAGGCCTGTGTTATGTATAAACAGTGCTTGGTTGCTTGACCGGGATGGACCAGCATGGTACAGTGATAGGAAGCTGTTGGCACCAAAGCCCTGTTTCGTGCTGGACGGTATTTGAAGTTGGCATCAACACCAGTGATCTACAGTGCTTTTAACAATAAAATTGGTGCCAGACATCAAAAACATTAATTGCTGCTGTGATAGGAGTGGAATGTTTTATTTTTGATTTTTCTTTGACCTGGAAGGGGGAAGAGGAGCACTAGTCATATATCACTGGCTAATCATTGAGCTGCCCAGTACTCGGGATGTTGAATTTGGAAATTCTGATGTATGGCTTGCTCATATGTGCCCCTGCTTTGCCTGAGAGTGGCAGCGACCGTGGTCTGTGCTTATTTGCACTCTTGCAGGTTTTCAGTTTTTCTTGATTTATCAACTCAAATAGAAAAAATGTAAACAAGCTTGTAGGCACATAAAACTAACTGGAAGAAACACCTTATACATGAAGACCAAAGGCCTTATCTGGATTTGTCTGCCCTCATGGAAAAAATTATGAAACCTGAATGGAACCCCAACTACTGCCCTGTGAAAGTGTTTCTGGGGTCTTGTGGGGAAAAAGCACGTTTCTTCAGAGACGGTAGTTATTGCGTGCACCGCAGCTGAACACACATGTTTAGTAGTGCTTTCCATCCTCTGTGCACTGTAAACTAGAAAGGCACGTTGAGGACAGGGGTTGCTGTAGTGATTCCTCCCACAGATACTAGTTCTGGGCGTATACTGCTCTGAAAAGATGGTCTGTCCAGGCAGGTTAAAGCATGCTGTGTCTCTGCATCCTGATCGGTCTCCCTCTTGGCTTGCCTGGGTGTGCAGGATGCTGCAGGACCGGAGGAGTGCAGGCTGCTTGCTGCTGAGGCCACGGATGAAGGCTGGCCCGATGCCAGGCTGACATGCCTTATCTCAAGGGGGTGGCCTCTGGGCTGCCTTTAAGAAATGATGTAGACACGGATACTGCTCGTTAAGGCCACACAAGGTATTGACACAGCTCTCTGAGGAAGACAGTCATCTGAAATGATCGGTGTGCTGTGCTGGCTCTTGGAGAGTGACTGTTCTGTTTTCTTATTGGAAACTGGTGCTAGCCTGGCATTGCTTTATGGTACTGAAGTGCAATACTCTTTTGTGGGAGTTGCCATATGGATGCGAGGAAGTCATCTTCAACTTTAAATTCCTTTTGGGCACTCCTCGAAGCCAAGTTAATTTGGCAGCACATGCCAATCGCTTTAGGCTCCAGAAAATGCTGTGGTCTGCTCAGTTTTCCATGTAGAAACATTCAGACCTTATAGATCTGCTCCTTGTTTGCTGCAGTCATTGCTCATCTGTGTGTAATGATGAGACATCAAGTGTCCTGCTCAGCTGTTTGATGCAGGGTATTGCCTTTACAGGGTTGCTTGAATTCTCCCAGCTGTGATTTCCTGGGAAGCATAAAAACAGAAGGTGCTTTCCTTTTCCAACTTCCATCCTGCTGTGTAATGCTTCCATGAGCCCCACCTACCTGCAACTAAGGACACCCTTTTATTTTGTCAGTGCAAGGAACTGTGAGGTGCTGCTGGCAGGCTGCATTCTGACTTCAGCCTAGCTATACTTTGCTGCTTCTTGTTCTGACCCTGATGTCAGCCTAGCTATGCTACGCTGCTTCTTGTTGTGACAGTGCCACACACAAGAGAAAAAAAAAAAAGGACTTAAGAACTGGTCCAGAATTGAGTGCAAGAGTGGAAAACCAGAGGTGGGAGCTGTAGCAGCTTTCCTCCTCAGCCACGTCTGTTTAGAACTATGGTAGCTTGTCTACTGTGACTTGTAGCTATCGCAGTAAAATCTGATTACACCACCCCCCCCTAAACCCATCTTCAGCTCTCTAACTCTGGCTGATACCTACTGGAAGCACGTGTCACCAAGACAGTGAGATGGCGGTTGGCAGCGCGTCGCTGCGTACACACCGCAGCCCTGATGGGTGCCATTCAGGGTAAAGCCGTGTCCCTGGGTGGGGGTGGACTTCCTGTCAGTGGATGCACGTGTCTCAGGTAGCAGAGCTGCTGTTTTATTTGAACTGGCCAACTCTTTTTGTTTTAATCTCGGAAGAGTTTGTCACTGTTACAGTATGCTGGACGCTGGTGTTAGAGGACACGTGTGCAATATGGGATGCATGCATACAGTAATTTAGTGTTTTCTCTGAGGCTTGTTGCTTCCTGGTTATTTTCCTGCTTATTTTTGTAATGTGATTTTTCATATACTTCTGTATTATGAACCTTTTTTTGTTTTTTTAAGCTATCTCTGATATGCAGCTTTCATATCTTGGCTCCCAGCAACGTGGAACCTCATTGTAAAGTCCCTTCGTGTAAAAGCCGTCTAGTTATAACTCTCAAAAATAAGAGGCTTGTCTCCTGAGGACAGCTCCATATTGCGGGTGGAGTATAATCCTTAACATTGTTTTTTTGCTTTCAAATAGCTGGGGACAGTAAGTCAAGGAGTGAGAACTCCCTTTGTTTCATGTAGTGTGCGTTGCAGGGAAAGAATGTAACAGAGCAGAAAATGAAGAAAGACATAAAAGAATCTCAGCTCAAGGAGGTCAGATCCATCACAGGCTTAGCATTGCCTTCAAAGATGCCTGGGACAGGTGGCAGTTCAAGACAATCAGAGGAGAAGCATCCGCTAGCGCCGAGATAAGGGATTCTTGCAGAATCCTGCTATCTGGTCCCAGTTTGCTTTGATGTAACTCTGCTAGAGAAGACTTCTGGGAGCAGGCTACTGCTTCCCTCCGCGATAGGCTGCTGTTGTTCAGCCTTTTAAGGTCTCATTACAGTGGTCCTTGAGGATTAATCCTCTTTAAAGGTTTACATGGGAATGGTTTTGTCTGAAGGCCCAGCCAGGGACCTCGGTACCACCTGTACAAAGCATTATTGCATTCTTTCATTTGATTTTTTTTTTTTTAAAGTGGCTCATATTTAACAGTATTTGACAGAAAGTAAAACCAAACATCTCGCCTTTTTTTGCTTCCCTCTTTGGCTATTACTGAGTTTTTGTTGAGCACAGCTTGAGCAATCCTTTGCAGACACTGAACCATTAGCAGTAAATTGTACGCTTCCGGTTACTCTACTTAGCCTGCTGGTTTTAGCAGTCCTGCTTTTTTCTTTTCTTTTCTTGTGCCCCCCCCCTTTCTCCTTTTTAAAGGAGGGGAGTGATGATGTTTGGCTTCAGAATCAGAAATCATCCCGTTGCCAGTCTGTTCCCGTGCCTGCACTAGTGGATTTTCAGTTCACGCCGTTCTGCTCAGGGCGGAGAGTTCAGGATGTGGGACTGTTGTAAATTATCAGCATTAAATTTATTAAAAAAGATGCGTCCGCACTTACAAGGGTTTGTTTATGAAAACCATTTTCGTCAAGGGGCAAAGCCTGGTCTCAGTAACATAGCAGCAGGCAGAGCGCGGTGACAACGCCTGTGAGGATCATACCCGGGTTTGGAGATGCCATGGGAAGCGAGTGCCTTCCAGCTCCTTGATATATTCTGTTATTGGTACAGCTTCTGCGTAACTCTAGTATAGATCCCTGTCTTGGAGCTGGAAAAAAGGCACGTAGCCTTGGTTCCAAAGAAAGGAACGTTACCCGGACCCGGAGTTTTCTTCAGTGATGTTCGTTATTTCCCTGACGGAACAGTGTTGCAAAGGCACTTTGGTTCTGTAAGATGGTGGCTGGGGTAAAAGTAAGACAAAGGTTCGTGTTGGGTGAGTGGAAATAGTGACCCTGATAGGTAAAAATAAACTTCTCTGAGGGTAATAAATCCCGTAAAGGACTCATCTCTATCTTGCAGTGGAAGTTTAGTTCCCTGAACCTGTTTTAAGCAGCTTGATGGCCCCGACACAAACTGTTAGGAAAGGTGATAACGTGTTTTGTTTGAAAAATCCCAACATGTTGCTGCCTAGAAAACTCAGCAATAGCTGTAAGTTGAATACTTTGGGGGTGAACTAATGAGTTGTGCATCGTTGCCTACAGAGTACCTGGTCGTTAGTTACGTGGGGGTTGTGTCTTTATAAAAGAAAAAGCAAGCCAAAGAGCACCTTCACAAGCCTTCTGGGTTGTTTTCCAAGTGTTCTGCTTGGAAGTTATGTGGTATGTTGAAAAGTGCTTGTAATGCCTGTATAGCAGATTAGTTTTCTTTACATATAAAAATGTTATAGGAAGCCCTGTGGCTAATGCTGGCATTATGCAACCATGCGGTGCCATTATTGCCATAAATACGCCTGTGACTTTCGTACACCCCTACGTTTCCAAACTGCACAGAGTTTAAGAGTAATGCACATATTTAACTTTTACTGTAGTTGCAAAGATTGGTAAATTCTGCCCAGATGAATTTTTTTCCCTAATACCTAATTCTGAGGGGGTGGGAGGATATTAGAAGTAGAAACTGGGGAGGGAGGGAAGATTCACTGAAATAAAGACAATAAAATACGTCATGATGTGAGGTGCTGTAGATCCCTTCAAAAAGACCTGTCTTCTGAAGAAATGCAGGCAAATTCCTGGCAGCCTAACTTTAAACACACAGACGCACCTGGCTGATTTATATATAAACACACAATCAAGGGCTCTAGCCCTAGTCTTGATGCATTTATTGAATATGTATATAAATAGAATAATCTATGCTTACTGTCTCTAAGATACGAATACTTGGAATAATGGGATGTTAAATTTATGTCCCACTCTTTTAATCTCATGTTGGAGCTAGTTGTCAGCGATTGAGACTCCTATAGAACTATTCTGAAGGTTGCTGTTACATTTCTGACTTAAGAAAATACAGAGAATGTGAGATTTTTATTTTTTTTATTTCCTTCACCTGATGACAAATGCATTAAAATTGCCAGTGCTAAGTATTTAATTGAATTTAATGGCTGTTCGTGTAATTTCAACGTAAGGTGCCAGTACGAGGCATCTTTTCAAACCAAAAGTCAACACTGCAGAGCTGTTAAGTGTGTTTCAGGTGGAAAAATGTGCTCAGCTACACCGAGCCAAGTGTGACCTATTCCTTAAGGAGCCCTGGCTCCTTTTCTTTTTCATCCTAAACACAAGTGGGTTGGATGGGGCAAAGGGGAGGCGCTGGCTGCAGGCAGCTTACTGGGAAGGGGATGCTGTGGTCCAAGGACTCAGCCGCGCAGTCTGCAGCGAGGCAAGAAATGAATAGAGTTGCCTTTTGGGCCCTGGGGCTGCCTCCTGGGCTTGTCTTTACCCAGGCTCTAAGAAATAATGTCTCTTGGAGACAGGGAAGTAAAATGGCCAGCTCTTGTACTGTTTGTACGTACACCATGGTAACATTTACTAATATTAGTCCTAGTGTTTTCTCAATAATAAAAGTACCTAGTAATCAGTGGGGGTCAGCCATCCTGGGAGTTCAAACCATTCTTTCATTGTGAGAGGAAAACAATATATAGAAATGAAAATCTGGTGGGTTGGGTTTTGTTGGGGTTTTTTTGTTTGTTTGTTAGTTTGTTTTTTCTTCTGCTGTGACAAAAACCAAAAATCTGGTACTTGATTTTGCTCAATAGGAAAAAAAAGCATGGAAAACATAACTCCAGAAAAAAGAACTTTCCAGAAAGTTATAATTGGCTAAAAATAGGGTCTTGTAATTCCATATATAAATATACATCAGGTGCTACCCAAACCTCCCTCTCTGTGTGTAAATATGTCAGTGTGTGCATATGTGCATTTGTATTACATATATTAAAAAATTCTTTGCAGCTTTGGGGCTTTCGACCTCTCATTAGTCTAAAATATTTCAATGGTAGTACATTATGTATTTCCTGTAAGTAGCAGCAGAATCTTACCTTTTTCATCAGGAAGGAACAAAACTGTAATCAAAACTGATCTCAGGCTAACAAGTGTGGAGTGGACTAGGAGTTGTTCAAAGCAAGTCTGATGGTTACACCAGCTTGTCTTTGCATTTAGAAAATACTCAACGTCTATTAAATGCAATGGGATCTGTGAGACCTGTAGGAATTCACCACAGTTAAATTGTTCAGTGAATTTTAATTGCCAACTGTTGTGTTAAATACTTAGTATAGATTCAAATCAAAGTAAGAAAGCGCTTGATTAGGAGAAAAAAAAAGAAAAAAGCTGGATGGATTTCCAAATTGTCTTGATTCGGAGGTTTTTAGGGTCTCCTTGGGCACATCTTTCTTTGGTCTTCTCTTTCCATCAGGGTCATCCAAACGTTTCACCTCATTTTCTGTGCAATCTCTTGCACATTCCCTTACCTTCCAGACTTATTTTCATCCATGCTTCGATATCGACAGGACCATTCATTTTCCCAAACTCTATGCGCTTCCTTCCTGGTCCCTGTCCCCCAAAGCTAGAGCCACACACCCCTTGTCTGTCTTACATACATGCTGTAAGAAGAGAAAAATCTTCAAAACTTAGGATATTTCTGTGCGTTCTGTCCTGTTAGGTCCTATCCTGAGCTCACGTGCACTGCAAAGCGTTCTGTCTTGGGAAAGGCAGCGTGAGTGTAACCTGTGAGATACAGTAAAGACCTGAAGACCAGGTGGCAGAGAAGAATCAAAATGTCATTCAAGCAGCTTTGACAGGGTTTGGGCACTTAGTAGGTGTCAACTCAATTCCCCAATATCTAAGCACTGGCGGCAGCTTTGGAAGAACGTACTGGTCTGGGATATAAGGTGGCAAACAGGGGTTTCCTTGGTTTGGATGGTACAGTATGAACAGTGGCTCTGCAGGTAGGCAAAACTCATTCAGCAAAGCTGAGGGTCTCATCCTGTAAAGTACACTAACTGACTTTGGACTTGTTAGGGATGAAACCCCTCCCCACCCAAAACAGCTGGAAGCTCAAGTATGTTCAGGATTAGATCTTATAATCTTTTGAAAACAAGAATGCAGATGAAGTCTTTCTAAAAATAGCTTGATTAGAAGTGATTCCTTTTTTAATATTTTGGTCGATTGTCTGTTTTGTTATTTCTTGGTACGTACTCTGCTTTTTACAAGGTGTAATTTTTGGGGGGCGGAAGGGAAAATAAATCTTTCCATCTGCTCAAGAAAGCAGTTTTCTAAGATACTAGAGGACTTGTTAAACATGATTCCTCATAAAGAAAGTCAATATAGAGCAGCTAGTAGTGGAGAATGTTTTCATCATTGACCCACATTATTCTTTCAAAAAATGAACCAAAACTCCAGGGGTTGATTAAGAGAGGCCCCATGTCATGTGTTCTGTATGAAGTGCTATTTTTCTCTCAAAGCAGTATGCACAGACCCCTTTCCCATTCGTAGCAACTGACAAGGCAGGGAGGTTGAGATTTGTCGGAGATCTCCAAGAAAATTTGTAAAAAAAGCCACAAATAGAAATCTTTGTCTAATGTGCTAAGCCCAGGCCTTACTAATTAACTAGAAAGCCTTTCAAATTGGATTCAAATCTCTGTTCCTAGCCTGGCTTTCAATTTGGTAATTTTTTTAACCCTTTTTAAACACCTTTTAACCCCCCTTTAACCCTTCCCATTTTATGGAAGTGTTTTTATTGGCCCCAATTCTTTCACATGAAGCTCCTTAAAAACTGAGACCGGGTCAGTAATTTGATAGTTAATTGCTGTTTAAGCTGTAAACATTGCTTCAAGAACCATATAGAGTCAAACTACAGCTTGTTGCAGCAATATAAATGGATGGCTAGAATTTCAGAAGTCCTGAGCACTGAGAAGTTTCTCTGGAATCTCTCGGATGCTTGGTAACTTGAAAATGAAGAGTGTTTTCTCCAACTTAGTCAGGTCCTAGATTAATACGATTTACACTCTGAATTCCTAGTAAGCTGAATATTTTTGAAGATCCCACTCTTAAAGCTTAACTTAGAGCTCTGCTTTCTGAAAATCATGGCTTTTAACTTTTAGTCTTGAATTTGGCTATCTTCTTTGTGTGTGTTTTGCCAGTTGAAAATAGGCTGTGCTGTAATGCACGTGGCTAATTCTGCTTCACAATGCAAGTGCAGGTGTTGTCAGGTGTGCAGTGAGCACGGCAGGTCTCAGAGGAGCAATTATCAGCCTGGCCAGTTCTACTCACACCTAACTTTTTACATGATGGGCCCATTTCCCCCCCCCCTACTTCCTGAAAGAAAAGTGGTTTTTTAAATTTTGTTTTGTATTTTTGTGGGGTTTTTTTGTCTGTTTGGGTTTTTTTTAAGGAAAAAAAAAACCAACAAGCCACCAAAACACACACAAAAAAACCCCACTAAATAGTCTTAAGCTTCTTGTCATGTTACACCATTTAATCATGTCTTCATATTCCAGAAACTGCATACTGTTACAAAAAGTCTCTTGAAGTTGAGCATCTGCTTAATTGTTGTCGCTAATAAAGCGCTTCCAAGCAACAAGGCTAAAACTTTGGGTACCCCCACAGAAGGAAAAAAAAAAGGAACTTGGGCAGAGAAGGTAGTGCAGGGACCTCAGGGGGAAATTCCCAGAAGAAAACACTCACTTTAGTAGCCAGTTGCTAAGTGACAACAGTGGAGTTAACCTGTCTCAAAGTTTATACAATCCCAGCACTTACAAATGTGAAAATTAATAGTTGAGGCTGAATCTTGCACTACCCATGTAGTAAATAAGCATATTATTCTTATCAACTTCAAACTACATTAACTCAACCCCAAGTAATTACTGGTTGAAATTTCCCTTCTGTAGTAGAAGGAGACAGGCTAAATTCTGACTATCGGTTTGAAAACCTCAAGTGCTGCTCCTGTAGCTCCTGTAGCTGTAATGTCAAAATACTAACAACTGCAGAAAAATCTTGCATGAAAGAGTAATAAAACTTGTGCATTATGCTAAGTAATTATTAATGATACCTTCCTTAAAACTCCCAAGTACAAGTCACTAGCTATACATTAATTTTTTACTGGAAGTCTGCATCATAAACATTTCCTTCTGAATTCTCTGTACAGGATTGTACAGGAAAATCTTTTTTGGACATTGGAAGTGCTAAACAGGAATATTTGCTTTCAAATAAACTTAAGACGTGGAGTATGTGTCTATGTATGTGTAATATAATACAGTTGTACAATCTCATCAGTTTAGGCCACAATGTTGTAGGTTAAGGTACATGGGGAACTTATTTTCCCTTATGTGATGAGGCTACAAGGATGGAGTCAATTTATGTCCACAGCCACTCCTTTCTTTACTTTTAATTTGCTAGGGTTTTGGAAGTGTTGTGTTAGCACGTCACCTAGCAACATTAAACAGAGTTTTGAAACAAATTGTATTTGGAATAGGCAGTTTTGGGCCGTCATTGGATGGAATAAATCTGGGTATCCTTGGCATTCTCTGAGACCAGGTATGGCTATGACTTCTCCAGGTGTCCTCTTTGTTAATAAAACTTGGGAAAGGGAATGGCTTCTAAGGTGTCTTAAGTTCAGCTCAAATTTGAGCTTTGGCAAACTGCTGGAGAAATAAGTACCAGGAGGGAAGATCCTGCTCTTCCAAAAAACTCCCCTGTGGTGTAGTTAAAGGGGAGGTCCCATCATGACAAATAAATATGTTGGTCTTTAATGCCATACTCCTGTGCACTGAATGAAGCGATGTCCGGAGTAACCAGTGCTCCAGCCTACTAAGGCTTTACTGGTGCTGGCTAAAGCAACACTTCACACCGCAGCGGCGATTAAACTGACTGTTGTTGCAGAATGTGTACATGCAGAGTGCGTAGGCACTAATGAATAATGGGAATTTCTGTCTGTAGGAAGAAGCACAAAAGGTAGGTAACCGTTAGGTTGAATATCTCATAGGTACCTCCCAAAGGTGATGGTTATGAAGATGCTTATTCTCCAGGAGATTTTTGTTCATGATAGCAGAGCAGGTGGGAGTACTCTCTTTGCTGACTATTCATCAGCAGCAATTACTGTATTCTGTTTACTTACAGAGACAGGGTTTCTGTACAGTAAACCTCCATAAATGTTAGGCATCAATCGGTGATCCTGATTTTCTCGGCCTCTTTCCTGAGCACTCCTCCTCTGAAAAAATAAAGGAAAGAAAACAAACAAACAAACGAAAAAACAAACCCAAGAAAACAAACCTTCATTGCAACCTTGCGAGAAGAGACCGGGAAGGGTGTAATGAGCAGTACTGTGCTGATATGTTCTAATAAATATTAGTTTACTGCATACCACAACAGAGAGCAAATACATGCAATTACTTGCAAATTTCTTCAGTGTTTGTACTTATAAATCTCTGCCTAAATCTTCCCAGCTGGGAGTTAGGCTGGTCTTTCTTCTGTGGAAGCAGGGCTTTGTTCTCATGTTCAGCTTCAGCTCAGTCTGGAATAATTCAGAAACGTATTAGATAGATTGCTGCTCCCAAAAGGCATAATGAAATAACCTTCACTCCCAGCCTTAGGGAAATAAGCACACAATCAGGGTTTGGGCAGATTTCTCGATTAAACAAAGAACTAACTGTGCACAAATTGCTCCATAACAATTTGTAAAGAGTCCACTTTATAAATTTCTTGCAGATGTAAAGCTGATACTTTTTAATCAGAATGGCAGGGTTGTTAAAGTTGAAATGTCTTCAACATTCTCCCTTTGCTCCATAATTAGTATCAGAAATATTTAGATTTAAAATGGAATTGGTAACACATCCTGGGTTATTTTTGATTTGTTTTTGGGAGTCGGTGAAATGCAATGTCAAACCCAAGCTAGAAACCTCCAGTTAATACATACAGTGAACTTAATCCATCTGGAATAGATTCGGGATAACTTGGTGCTGTCAATTTTTATTTTGTTTAATTTCATATGGTGTTCAGCGAAGGAATGAAAAGTTATTGCACTTAATGTTGTTGTGACTTAAGGTGTTCTCCGGTCAAATTATTCAATAAATCAAAATCAGGCTCTGGTTGTAGCTGCTAAACATTGTTTAGAATAGGATATTTAGGAGATTTTTAGCAGCTTTCCATTGATTGAGCAAGACACGTGTCATGCAAAAAGCATGCAGTATTTTGATGAATAGCTGTATTAAATGGCAAGTCTAGGGACCCAGTAAACACAGCTTCTTATTTTGCTGGCCTTTGTTTTTAACTTGAGGGCTTCAGTATAAAAGGAAATACGACTTGAGTGTCATTCTGATGCCTTACTGCTTATCTGTGACCCAGGCTCTTATCCTCCAAAGTCTCCCCTGATGTTTAAAGAACCTGTGTCTATTTTCTATACATGAGTTTGCTGCTGATTACCTCATTCTTCAGCTAATTAGCTGAAGTCCTGCTCTCACCTAAATGCACGAGGATATTACTACAGTCTGGGGGGGGACGGCAGAGATTTTCAGACAGTCCTTTCCATGAAGCAACGTTCCTTCCCCTTAGCCTGGTGTCTGCCCGCAGCTCAGGCTGTGGTTCCTGGCCTGCTCGCTCTAGGTAGCAGAGCTGAAGTCAGTGGACCTGCAGTCACATAGCAGAAGGCAGAATCCATTCCCCAGTTTCCTATGTCACGCGCTGAAGAGGAGCTGTGCTTGTATCAGCACAGCTGTCAGCAGATGCTGGTAGGTCCTGTTTCTACAAGCACAGTGTTCAATTCCAGTTTAAACAGAGCTGATTTAAAAAAAAAGAAAAGAAAAAAAAAAAGAGTGAAGTTTCTTCAACATGCTTGCAGCTACTTGCCTTGAAGTTGTGCTGCTTTCTAAAGTAGGACACAGCCAGCTGCTGCCCCTGGACCAGCTCTGCGAGCCCAAAGGTGCCAGAGCAGCCTGGGGAGCAGCTCGGGCTGAGCCTGCGGCACGCTCGGTGTTCTCCCCCAGAACCTCACCTGCCCGCTGCCCTGCACTGACCCTAACTCATCAAGGCAGGGAGGTTTGGACTTGGAGGCTCTCTGCGGTGTTCTACCCTTCGTAGATAACGTGTAGTTCCTCACGCGTGCCTGTCAGGCCTGATAGCACCTATCCCTTTCAAAGGGACTATGGGAGATATAAGCAGGAAGCCTGCTCCTATACTCTGTTAAATTAATGACACAGTTGGACTTTCTAGTGTAAGTTTAGCTGTGGTTTGGTGCATGTTATATACATTGGGAGATAAACAAAAATATGTAAATACATCCTCACTGAAGGAAGGGCTTGCCACGCTTCTACAGAAGTGTGTAGCACCCATGCTTATCTTGCTTGCTTCATGCACCTAGGTCAGTGTATGACCTTGTGTGTAGAAAGAATAGGAAAATACTAAAATGGTTTCAGGAGGGACCAACGTTAGGGCTGCTCGCTGTGAAGGGAAACGGGGAAATGGTAACCAGAGTCTTGAACTAAAGAGAAAAAAGACACAACTGAATTTACTGGGAAATTCATCTTATTTTTCACTCTGTTTCATGTTTGACAGGACCTTCTGACAGCTTTTACCCATCAAGCAGATATGAAACACTGTTGAAACTACTTGTATTCTGATAGCCGAACCCAGGGTTAGGAAATGAACTTTGCAGTTATAGTGGACATTTAATTAAATACAATGTTGTTCTGCCTATAGAGACTGTAACAACTGCTTAAGGTGCTCTGCTTTTACACCAGAGAATCTGCAGTGGCATGTTGAACAGGAAGGCCCCAGCTTGATTTTCTTTTAAAATTGCATTTAAATGTACACTAGATACCCATTCATCATTTTAATCTAAACTCTACTGTAAATTAACATGTATAGCCTCTGAGATCATACACTTTCACAGAAGTACTCTAATGAAACTTGGCAGCTTTCACCCTGTAACATCATTTGTTCCATTCACTAGCAAACGCAGACCTCAAACAAGTCAAAACTGTGCTCAGTAATGAGTTCCATTATTTTTCTTCATGTTTTTGGAGTCTCAAAAGCCTCCTGTCCCATGTCTTTATTTCACGATGTCAAAAAAGCACGACAAGCCTGAAGATGTATCAAAGGAAAGCTTTCTCATCTAAGTCCTGAGATGTTTGTCATTTACCGTAACCGAGAGTGGGACTTCAATTAGCATGAGTGACTTGTTGTCAGTAAGGAAGCTTTCTTCTCAAAACTGGTACATTAGCTGCTTGATGCTGTTACATGTGCAGTTGCCTGGATGATTCTGTCGCAGTCTTTTGCATCCCTGTTGATACTCATGTAATGCTGACATGAACACCAGGTGCCAAAGTAAGCTCATAAATATAAAGGTTTTGTTTGAATTAACCATTTCTGTTGACCTCATGGAAAAGTAAATGCTATTTATCACAGAAGCACCACTGAGGCTGGACTGGTGAATGACTTGCTTACAACCGTATGATGTCGACAGGAAATGAGGTGACTGCTGCTTGGTTTTGGGGTGGAATGGGGATGATGAAACTTGACATGATGTGTTTCTGCGCTGTAAGGGGAAACCAGCGCAACCCAGTTTTGGCCATCTTAACAGAGAATAAGGAAGAAAAAAACCCAGCAAACTAAAGACTATAGGAAAAACCTGTTCGTGCAGCCTGTGTATCTAGGGGAAAGTAAAGCAGCATTTCGATGCAGTTGGTCTGTTGTGTGATGTCTGGTCTGACTTTGCTGAGAGTTCTTGACTTGAGCTCACAACACAGTGGAGCAAGTTGGAGAGAGAATGGGCTGCTTCGCTGCACCTTGGGTCACTTAATTTATGCAGTCTTAAGGTTTTTATGAAAAGGGCAGATAACTTTAACTTTATTCTGTGCCTAACTGCTCTGCTTAATTGTAGAGGCGCCACTAATAAGTAAGAGATATTTAAAAGCTCTGGACTTCCATATTTTCAAGCAAGTTATGGGGTTTTTTTATGTTCTCCTAGTTAAATTTAATACATCGAATGTCATTCAACTTCAAGATAAAAAATAATCATAGTAGCAGTTATATCTGCACAGAAAAGAAATTACTGGAATGTGTTCAGTACAGATCTTTCACCTTCACTAAGCAAGTAAATTCTGTAGTCCTTCACTAGTTGATGGGTTTTATTGCACTGAAGTAAGTTCTTATGTCAGCTAAAAATAACCGGGAAGTCTTTTCTACATCCTTACCTGTTTGTTCTTTTGATTCCCTAGATCTACATGTATGTGTTTATTTTAAAATCCGTTAATATACGTCAATGTAGATCCTTCATGAGTTCTGTTGTTTTTCTAATATTGAAGAATGTACTAAGTAAACTGAAATAGAAAGAATTCTGGTTGAAAGAAAATCTATTGTACTGTAGGTATCTTCCCTGTTTAAAAAATATGGCTTGATTCAACATCTGGGCTGATGACCTCCTGAAGTCTTTCACAAAAGTCAGTGTTGATCTGCAAGCCTTCAGTAGGACAGGTGATGGCTTAATCTCACTGTCTCTTCTAGGGCTATTCTGATGAGCTCTCTAGATCTGTATTTTTGGAAGCGGGATCAGATGCCCAAGAAGTCAGAGGAGAGAATTTGTCTTAATAGTAATTCATTAAATACCTCTGTGTGAGTATAAATTCTTCAGTAATCAAGAAAAAAACCCAACAGAAAACAGAGTGGAGCAATGCTGATGTGACCTTGGATTTATAGCATGTTCGGGGTTCCCACCAATTCTGCCACGTTGCCCGAGTTGCGTTACAGACCAACTAGGAGCAGGTGAAGAGGATGCATCCAAAGCTTCTCAGCAGAACTGACACTGTCTTCCTGATAGCAGACATGAGGAACGTCCATTCCGGTTTCCAGTAATTCCCGACTCAGATTACTTCTGTTCCTGTTTGGTTTTTTCTTGGCTTCTGCTCACTTTGTACTCTGTCAGCTCTTTTTCCTTCTCTTTTCATACAGTGTCTCTGTGGCATGCTTAGGTAGTGATTAATGGGAACCCTGACTCAGAACACCTGGCCACAGCGAGTCTTTCGGTTAACAGTGGGTCAGCCAGCAAACTTTAGGGCATATTGCTCAGGTACCTCATTCCTTTCTGGTGATTTCCCTCCTTTTCTTGTGAAAGAAGCTGAAGATGCCCCATGTATTTTCCGTGGCTCTGCCTGTGAATAGTCATTTCCATACGGAAGTTGGAACCAAATTGCTGGTGTGGGAATACCTCTGATGCCCATTTCTGTTGCTCTGTACGTGTACGTACGTCTCTTCTATTGCAGAACTTCATTGCATAGCCTGTGTTCTGGTTGTTCCTTTGCTGGTTCTTTTTTTTGGTTTTTTTTTTCCTCTGGCTTGTCCTTATTGAGAGGGAATGGTTGAAAGCAGCTAAGAATTAAGATGAACATAATGAGGTGAAGTAAAAGTTGGTGACTGGTGTAAGGTTTGGGTTTTCCATTACCCGGTGTTGAGAGTTGGAACTATTCAGAGCAGCCCATGGCACGTAGACACCTTCATTAAGACGGGGTGAATTGGTCCTGAAGGTGCTTGGGTCTTTGACTTTTCTGGCAGCATAGAAAACACCACATTAGACTGAGCACTTAACTTTGGACAGGTCAACTTAGCTGTCAGTCTTCTCACTCATTCAAGTGCCTAGTCCAAGACACATGTAAAAGTGGATGTAAACAGCATTGAAGAAACACAATACCCATCCTAGGGATGAAAACATGTCAGCACTCCAGATGGCAATCTTGTTACCAAGCTTACTATATATACAAATATATATATATATATAAGCTGTTCTCCCACTCTATGGTTTGCATTTTACATGCCTTAGTCTCCTTGTGGAACTCTTTGTTTCCAATTTACCTGTAAGCAAAGAGAGTTCCATCTCTGTTTATGGCTTTATTTAAGTATCTTTAAACTCTTCTTACAAAGCAATTCTCCTGCATTACTTTGGATACGTGCTCTTTTTAGTCCTTTTTTCTGTAGTTTTTTTACCATAGTTTTTTTTTTTTAAAATCTCCTTGATTCTGTCCACAGGCTAGACACTTCCTATGGCTGTTTGCTCCCACTGTACGTGCAAACATGATTCCTGATGCCTCTTGCAGGCTCATTCTTTTGGCATTTTGCAGGCTTCTTGGAGGATTGCTTCTGCTCGTTCCAACAGATCTGAGACTTGTTACCCTTGGTACTTCGGGATTGTTTTGTTTTCCCTCTAGAAACTGAATTCAAACCTGGCCTGGTCTAGTCTGCAGACAGAGTGGCAAATTCTCAGTGTTTTTTTGTAAGTATTAATCATCGGGTGGTTTTGGAGCTTCAGTCTGATCTCAGATGAAATATTCTGCAGGCCCTCCAAACTTGAAAGTTTAACTCTTCTGTCTTGAAATAGTAAGAAACTAATTTAAAGCTTTTCCCCTTAGGAAGCTTATAACAAGTGGTGTCTCCAGAAGTGTAAGTTTCAATAGTTTTTGTGTTTGTGTACTTGCACTTATTTCATGCAACTGAACTATGAAACAAACCCAAGTCTTCCGACCAGAAAGAGTGAACTTAAGTTATACCTTGGTGCACGTAGCATGCCTGCTGGACAGTGCTTAGGAAATGAGCCATTGTCATGATGCAAAGTTCAGGTAAAAGATATTTGCAGTTGGGAATTTGAACACTGCATAATCTTCAGGATGCCTTTGGAACAACAGGAATTGTCAGGAAGGGCGTATGGAAACACCACCCCCACACACACCCCCACACCCCTGCAGCAAAGATAGAAGGGGAAGAGGTGATGTCAGCCCAGTAAAGTGGAGAGAGCAGAGAGGATCGCTGGCCCATGGGATAGTTTGGAGAATGTGGCCTTTGCTTCCTGGTGCTATGGTGTTGGGAGAAACGATGGACAGAATGAAGAAGCAGGGGTGAAAAAACAGCCTTAAAAACAGTCCTCTACATTGAGAGTCTCAAGGACTTCTCGATGTCGCTAGATGCTTGTCTGTGTCCAGAGGACAAATAAGTCACAAAAGACAACAGGAAAGGGAATAGACTGATGTAAGCAGTAGCAGGACACAGTTATGTGAAGAAACTGTAGGTTCGTAATAATTAACAGGCAAAGAGGAAATTAGCTTTGTAGAAGGCTGTGCTTCTTGACGCAAAAGAGGTTTAAACAGAAGGCTCAGTAATTGGCCTTCCTGTTACAGGAGATCAGAAGAAATCGATGTATCGGCAGCATACACGAATAACATGTAGTGAAGATGGCCACAGAGTGGTAACATCAGCTAAAGATGTTAACACAGACAAAGAGGTGGGAAGTCTTAAGAGGATGAAATGGGAATGTAGTAAAAGATACAATGCATGTTATTCCCAGTAGGTCAGCAATTGTTGTTGAAATTATTTAAAAAAAAATAAAAAAATTAAAAAAGCTGCTAAACCATCACTAAACTTGAAGATGGGAGCAGAGGTTTTGTTTTGGTAAGGGACAGCTTGGTGGATTACACACTGAGATCCCAGGCTGCAGGGGCATGTCTAAAGGGATAGGTGTATCTGTAGTCCCAGCTACCTTACAGATGTTTTTCCTCAGTAAAACATCCATTTAACTTGAGAAGCATGGAGTCTTCTCAGACTAACTGATGTCACCTTTTAGAATATACCATGGTATACATCTGTTCGGCATGGAAGATTGAATGAATTTGTGCTGAACTGAAAATAAGAAGCTTTTTATTGGTCAGTGATGGACAGCACGTATTCTATACCCTAGTTAGGTGTACACCGTTTACTAGATCCATCTGTAATAATGGTAATGAATACATATCTATATGTATATATAGATATATGTGTGTGTGTATATATATATATATATATATAAAAACAACTCCCCCAAACACAAAACCAAAAGAGGCTGTGCCAGAAACATCAGTGCCCACCAGGGACTGAATATATTATTTCTATTAAGTAATCTTGTCAAAACGAATTCCTTCTTTTCATTTCTGTGTCTTGTACTCGAATAAAAATTGGATTCACGCGAGGCGGTAGGGCAGCGTGAAAAGACATAACCTGTTCTGAAGGTGAGATACTGGAAGAAAAAGAAATGGTAGGAAACTCAAACCCTGAGAGAGAGATGGAAGAGATGCAAGAGCTGTCAGGCAACCCCAGGGTGACAAGTTGTTGACTCAAAAGGCTCGGCAGGAATGTTAAATGGTTATCGTTATTTAAGACTTAGGCTCTATTAAGCGACAACCTCTTCTTCGCATCTTCGAAACGCTTTTCGAGCGTGCGCTGGTTTGGGGTGCTGGAGGCTGCGCTTTTTTACAGGCAGGCCTCGGGGTCTCACTTAACTCCTGTAGTGGAGCTGAGCTGGGGAGGAGCTGCAAGCGGAGTTTCTGCTCTCACCGGTCCCTGCTCGCTCTCTGTGGCATAGAAACAGCCTTAAATAGGCTAACCCTAACCCTGGGGGTTGTGGCTGGTGAGAAGTCGTCCCCTTTTTACCTGTGGTTGCTGAGGGCTGTTCGTTTAGAAGGTCTTTTATGAAGCTGTTGGCATACAAACTAAAGAAACAGCTCCTAGGGTCCCCCCAGGGCAGCCCTGCAACTCTCCTGCTGGTTAGGAGAAACCTAAAACTCCTTCCTTTCTGGGGGGCCAAGGCTAAGTTATGTTTCATTTTTGATGTTCACCCTGAATACATGTCATTCTCTTATTCTGATCTCTTCTTGGGAGCTTTACAGGTCTTACTGAGCTTTCTGAAAACCTCGATTAGAAAGTTTGGAAAGCTTATGATCAATAATGGTGAAGTTTGGGTCTGACTAGTGTTTGAGTAATAAATATATTTGAAAATTGGAGATGAAACTTTACCCCTCTGAAGTCAGACAGCCCTCTGCCCTCCCCCCCCTTAAGTATGTTGACTTTAGGGAACTGCAACTTTAGGATATCCAGACTTGTGTACTTTAATCACGGCTGAGGAGCCTGATTTTAGACCCTTCTCTTTCGGTCTTGGCTCTAATTATTGTATCTCTTTACTCTTAGTTTCGGTCCCTCCTTTGAGGTCTGTGACGTATTCTGAACGGTTTTGCTTGCTTTGTTTTGCAGCTAACTTTCAAATCGCTGTAATCTGATCAATGGTACATGATTTTTTTTTTTTTTTCAGCTTAGAATAACTCCACCACACAATTCACGTGCTTTATAATTAAGAAACATCCGTAATGAAAAACTAGATCCAAACAATGAAAGACAAGGGAAGACTTGATCATACAGCGAGGGGAAAAAAACCCAGCAACACCCCAAACCTCACCATATTAGACCTCTAATTTTTTTCATGTGTTTGGTTCATTGTTTTCGTCATCGGATGTTCTTCTTTCCTCTTTTGTCTTGCCTGCAATGCAGTAGAGTATTTATGGTTCAAACATACTTTGGAGCAACTGTAGTTTTTGCAACACCTGTGAAATTGCCTCTCAGACCTCTTGTAACACCCCTTGCTGTCCCTTTATGCTGCAGGGAGAAAACGTTAGCTGGGCAGAAATCAGCAGGAGAATTTAAGACAGTTAAAGGTACATTACAATCTTTTAAACTCATAAATTCAGAGCTTTTCACTTAAAGGGCTTGAATTTTTTATGAATAGACAGTGTGTAAAAGTTGAATACTTTTGGCACACAATGAAAAATACCTTTGTTATAAAGAATTCTGACTGCTCGAAAATACCTATAATACTAGGAAAATATCAAATTATGTGACAGTAGTTGCACGTTTTTGAAACATGACCAAATAACATATCACTGAAAGCATTTCCCTACCCTCTTGTTGTTTTTTCCCCCCTGGAACTAGGAGGAAATGGATACTACACACCAACCCATTCACAAAACTCCTGGCAGGAGGCCAGCTTCCCTCTTTCTCTTCATCCCCCAGCCAAGCTCCGGTCTCTTTTCCCCTTCTCCTTTCTTACTCCCCTTTGTGGTTGCTGCCTGCAAGATTTGTACCTATTTTAGCAACAGCTAAGCTCCATGAGGCCTCCTCAAAGAGGTCCCCTAGTATTGCTCATTATCCCCACAGATCCTCCTCCCCGTTCTTCCTACAACTTGCTTTTATGCTGGACTCTTGTTGGGCAATTTTTTTTTCTTTTTAGCCATTTATTTCCTGGTTCTCCTTCAGCCTGTTCTTGTCTCGTTTCAAAGCATCTGTACTGGCATAGGCTGCTGCCAGCAAGTGAAGGGGGCGAGGGGGGGGGGGGGAAAGGTTCAAAAGCCCTTGCACACATCCGTGTGCCAGATCTTTGCCAATACCTCTTCCCTAGCTGGTTTGGCAGCACAAGTAATACCTGTTATGGCAGCAGTGGCCGCTGCAGCCACTCCAGATGCTGTGGCTGGAGCAGCGTGGCAGGATTTAAACGCGCGGTTCAACACGCCAGTGCCTCGGGGTTTGAGCCTTTAACTGGCAAATGAAAAACAGTGTGTACTAAATTGTCCCCATAGTGATTCTCAGCTGCTTTGGGAATGTGGGTCTTGGATCATGTCCAAAGTCCGATTTCCCCTCCTATTTCTTTTTTTTTTTTTCCTTTTTTTTTTTTTTTTGCTTTTTTTTCCATGGTGGGGTTAACGCCATATGAAGAGGCACGAGGATATTAAATAGAGAACATTGGCTGGAAAAGCTCTTCCCAGCAGACACCTCTATATTTCATTTGATGGGCTGGAAACTCCCTGGCCTGCTTTAGCCTTCAGTCTGCTAAGGGCTGGTAAGGTATGAGCCTCTATAGGAGGGTGAATGTGTCCGTATATGTCGAAGAGTGCCTAGTGCAGCGGTGCCCTGCTCGAGGCGCTGGCTCTGCTCGCTGCTGCCATGGGAGCATAACTGGAGCATTAGTTCAGCATCCTTCTGCCCTCAGCTGGGCTCCTTCACACTTACCTTGAGGCCAGGGGGTTAGCACGGACCCTGCGGCTCCGGTGCGGTCAGAGGTGCGGCTGGTGCTTGTGCCCACCAGCACAGGTGACGATGCCAAGCGTGGTGGACACTGTGCAGTCTACACCGACTCTGGGCTCACTGCCTGAATAAGCAGGCCAGGACTGGAGTTGCAGTGCCAGGGTTTATATTACCACAGCTCTGCTCTTGCTGGGACCTTGTGAACCGGACTGGGTGGATACAGCACAAGCACTGCTTGGCTCAT
>WTSP01009427.1:40625-84390 GCA_025331215.1 Actenoides lindsayi | reverse complement strand
ACAAACTCTCTTCACTTTACCATAAAAGTACAATCTACTCTTAGAAAAGCGTATATATATATATATATAAAAATATATATAAAAAAATCCCTCTTATCCAAGCAATTTCAGGATCTGAAAGAATAAAGATAAAATGCGCAAAGCGGGATGTGAGAAATTGTTGTTCATATGAAAACGTCTAATAGCTCTGAAGCCACTGGTGAAACGCTCTTTAGTGTGTAAGCTTGTGGCTTAGTGCAGTCCTTTTTGCACGGCTACGTAGTCTAGCCTTCTTCTAATCAATCATCATCCAACTCCAATCAGCATACGGGCAGAGCCTATCGTTCATCCTGGGTGTAATTTCAGAGTTGAAGACTATAATGGCCACATACAGCACATTAGTCACTGCGATAACAGCCAGTGGCACCCCTGAGGAAGGGGGAGGATGGGGGAGAAGGGGAATAAAATTCTTCTCATTCTCCCAGTGCATTAGTGAAATAGGAGCAAATGTTAAACAAATGTTTATTCAATTAGCTGACTTAACGGCATTAAGTGTGAGAAAGCTTCTGACACTTCCTTGACCTACTCTTCTGCGGGAAGAGAGGAAGGGGAAAGGGAAGGAAGAAAGGGGTCCATGAGTGCCACCGGGATTTATAATGCCCACATATTCATACGACGGTGCTGCGGTGGTTAAATGCTTCAAGGGATGGCAGGCTCTGCCTGTAACCGAGAGGAGGCTAAAATTTGAATAGCAAATGGGACCGCCTCTAGAGCATCAAAAGAGAACTGGAGAGCAGAGAAGTTTGCTGTAGGAATGCAGCTGGTAATTTCACTGTCCGGTCTGTTGTTAATAACCACAGATAACGAGTGTGCTGTGGACCCGCTGCGCTTTGTGCTACAGTCAGAGTTTGAAGAGGGAGCGGTACGTGGATGTCCGTGGCAGTCTCTCCTCTAACGTGCAGCAACACTTTTCCGAGGTTTATTGGCATAACATCTGCTTGACCCGTTTTAAATTTTGATGAGGAGTTCTGCATCAAATGCAGCATTGATACATTACCCCTGATACGTTAACGGGCTCGGACTTGGAACCGGACGAAGACGGGGGGGGGGGGCGAAAATTTGCTGGCACTGAGGTTGGGCTGTGCTCTGCAGGTGTAAGGTCTTGCCATACTTTGGGTTCACAGAAGTCAGTGTGAACAAGGCGGTGCCTTGGAACGGCTGTAGCAGAAGCAAGCGATGGAAACGGCAGTGTACCTTGTTAGCATTGTTTTTATTTACTGTTTACATTGCTGCAGCGTCCAACAGCTCTGTGCAGGATCAGAGCTCTGTGGAGCGGGGTGCAAATACACGGAGCTGTGCCAGGAAGAGCTTTGGCAAAGGAACTCTGGTGAGCCGGCTCTGATGGCCTGAGGGGTTACCAGCCCCAGCTGTTTTCACTGCCCTAAAAATCATTCATTTGTGCCTCAGCAGGGTCAGGCAGCGTGCCTTTGCCCCGTTTACAGCCTGGTAACTTTGCTCTGGTTCCCCGAAACCAGGCACTGGCGTGGTTAGAGGCAGAGATGTGCTGCCTGTCCTGGCAGGGGCAGCGGCTGGGGAGTTGGGGCAGTAAGAGCTTACACAGCTGCTGCAAACATCCACTAGAAACCTAAAAGGCAAGTGCCATTTGGAGGAGGTAGTTGTAGTTGGTCGTGGGTTTGTATGTTCGCATCCTTTGTACGAGCGAAGAAATTGCCAAGCAAATCCACGTGATCCTCCCCTAGGCACCAATTTTTTTTTTTGCAGTCATCCTGAGAAGGATTTGGAAGGAGGGGCAAGGTGGGATGCTCCGTATGCAAAGGCCAAGCGGCCAGCATTTCAGAGGAGCGTTGAGAAGCGCGGTGACAACAGTTGGTGGCAGGATGGAAAGAAAAGGAAAAGGAGAGTCAGGTTATTGTGGGGAGATTGCCACCGTGTGAGAAGCACAAGAAGCCTGGGTTTGACTCGGAGAAATGCTAGCAGATAGTACATGGGTCTCTTTTCATTTTGCGTAAAGAAGAAATAAATAAGTCAAAACTGTATTTGCATGTGCATTTAAGGAACTCGTGTCAAGACTTCAAGTCAGGACTTGTGTAGTGAAATGAATACACCTTGACTCAGTGGCATCTGAAGCAGCAGTTGCTCACTGTAGTCAATACGGGTGTTCCTGTGGGCTGAAGGTCACCAGTGTTACCGCTGACCTTTTGTATACAAAATGTTAAATAATGGAGTGAAGATTCACTGCTTTTTGCAGTATAGAGTCTTCTTGAAGGAATTCACAAGCTGATGGTTGGATTATTTATGAAGTATTACAAGTAGCAGAGGGTGTATGTAAAAAAGCTGGATCTGCATTCCGTCAGTCCCTCAGTTGAAAAATTAGGAATACAGTCACTGACTGAGGATTTAATGCCTTGATTAATGTGACCAATTTTTAACTGTAACTACATAATGTTAAACGCTTCCCAAAGAGGGAAAGAGAACCAGAGGAATATTCTTTTGCTGAGGCTCATTGACTGATCATCGTGCGTGATTTCCAGCACCATGAACATCTCTTGTGCAGTCATTTATGTCTTTCTTTTTTTTTTTTTCCCTGCAACAATACCTTTCACATTTACGAGGAAGAAACATTTTGTTTTAACCCAAATTGAGGTTGTTTGTATATTTTAGGACTTTGCATTCCAGAACTGCACGCGTTTTGTAAGTCAACAAACCTTGTCCAAGGTGGCACGCCAGATTGGTGATGGAAACCAAACCAGAGCCTGCATGTCTTAAATCCTGACCTAGCTCCTCTTATGCGTAAACTGCATAGGCACTGACTCGTTCGTGATGTATTTGTACACATAGCTACTGAATGGAAGGTTGCTACCAAATCTGATTCTGTGACATACTTCCCCATACTGACTACAGTTCTGGTGTGAATTTTGGAGGAAAAATGAGCAAAATATTGACTAGGCATGGAAAGGAATAGAGGAAAACAAGGATCTTTCTTCTATTACGACTTGAGCATGTTCCTGTTTTCCCTCTTAGTCATTTGCACCCCTAAGAAAATGCAGTTAACGGTGCTTAACTTTTTATAGCACTTGAGTTCTTTTACATGAAGTGTGCTCTGGTATTTCCATGTATACAATTAACTCCAATTCTTTAAATGTTCAAAATAATTTGCTTAGTTTTCCCAAGCCTAAGAATGCAATACAGCAGCTTTGAGGCAGTGAATGGTTTTAGGGGAATAGACTGCCTATTTTGAGACACAATTTCTGGAAAAAAGTTAAGACTTGAAAGATTATGTTATTTCCTATATATTTATGGGTTGAATTGTTTACAAATTCAATTAGCAGCACAAAGAGAAAAGGGATCATGGAATTTCGTTTTAAAAAATACTCAGTGCTGGCCTCACTCTCCTTGCATTGAAGTCACTGGAAGATTTACCTAGTGGTCTTGGGGAGAACAGAATTGGGTCAGCCCATTGTGCTTATGAAGATCATGTCCATGATCACTTCAGGATTTTATTACTTAAATCACTGGACAGTTTCCTAACGATTGCAGTTTATATAGGGTTGAACCCTCCAATAGCAGCTAAAGATTTTAAGAAGGAGGATGATTATTTGACTCTGATTTTTTCTGTATCATTTAGGCATATAGTTAGCTACCTGAGCCTGATTTATTGAACACCCTTAACCACATATGTGCTTATAACAGTGAAAAGTAACTTGATTGTTTGGGCTAATTTCAACTATTAGAATTGCTGTACTTACAGGGTCATGCCTTACTTTCTTAGAGCTCAGCTTTCTTAATATAAAACCCTTTTACTAGCCAGTTGTCGACTGCTGGTGCCAAAGGGACAGTGTCTACAAACAACTATGGCATTAAATGAACAATATTCATTTAACATGGGAGATATTACCAAAGGAAATGAGCCATGTGCTTTAAAATAAGACTCATTACATAACAAGAACGTCCTTATTGTTTGTTCATCTTCCAGGATCTACTAGAAATAAAGGTGTTAATGTTTTGGGGGCAGCCATCAGAAGATTGTTACAGGGGAAAAAAAGAAAAAGAAAGAAAGAAAGAAAAGGATCACAGTCAGTTTAATGAGTTTAACATTTTTCAATTCTCCAGGCAGGGCTGAATTGAACAGGTATCAGAGAAACAGTGTGGATATCACTGGTATGAGAGTTATGCCATCAGTGCTTACTCCAGCACTGAATAACATACTGTTAAATGATTAAATATCGAGGTTTGAACTTTGACACTTTCATAATATAACAAGATGGATGAAAAGGCAATAATAAATTAGGCTATGTTACAATATTTCATCTCACTTTGTTGACAAGCTTTGTTCTGCAAGATAGATTATTGTTCCATCTGTAACCTCAGCTCAGTGTCATATTTACAATGTTATAGTTAAGGATCACTTACTGTTTTCAATATAAATGTATTTTTCAACAGATTCATAAAAGAGCAATCTAAAAATTTATTGGGACAAAACTTGGCATTAAAATTTCCAGTCCTGGAGTTACAGTTTCCTTTAAAATCAGGAAATACTTAAATCACCATGATTTTTTTTTTTCTTTTCTTTTTAAGATAGGTTGTGCTTAGAGGAAGTTTTTGTCCAGGTACAGCTTAAAGCTATTTGGAAACCATTTGTGACAGATCACTTCTCTAACACCAAACCAAGCTCAAGATTTTCATCCATATTTTCCTGTGGCCCAGACTTTTGTGGCTGTCTCAGGTGGCTTTACGTCTGCTTCCAGAAAATACTGCTATTGAAGAGCCCTCTGTGACACATGGTGGGGTTGTGGTGCACCCCAGGGCTCCACTGTACTTCTCACAGTTGCAAGAGATGCAAGAACAGGGGACAACGAGCACCGTGTGTTGATATTTTGGCACATCTTAGCTAGCATTTCAAGGACTCCAAAGCAAAGAAAACCCAGTGTTAGGACCTTGAGGCCCCTAATAGGCTATAATTGACTTCAACAGTCTCACCTGGGACCTCCACCCACAGCCCATGCACCCAGGAGCCCCTTTTGAGCTCATCCTGGGGCCTTTAGTCCCTGTCTGAGCTCTGTTGTAGGTAGGGCCCATCTCTGGTCCTGCCTTTGGCTGAGCACAGGCCTTGTGCTATAGGTAGATGTTCTCCTGTGTGAACCCCTCAGAGCCATGGTGTAGCTTGTCTCCTGTCCTGTCTTTGACCCTATCTCCTTCTGTACTTGACTGACCCCCCTGGTTTATCACTTTGCCTTGTCTCAGACTGCTGATGGACCCTGATATCAGCATCTGGCTCTGATCATCCACCTCAGATCTGGTGGCATGGGGTGCATTGCCTGTGCTGGGGTTAACCTTGGCTTCTGGCTTGTCTTACCTTAGGCAGCAGCTAGTCCTTGCTGCTCCCCAGCACCCTGAACTCCCCTCTTCTCTTTCAGTTTCTGGGCTAACCTAACTGATCCTTACTCGGTTACAAGTGTGAATCCAGATAAGATGGTCTCATGGTACTTTGACCTCATCCTCTGCCTGACTCTTCACTAGGTCTACATGAACGATAAAACAATGTTGGAAAAGGGGTGAAAAAAGGAGAATGGGAAATTGGAGTTCAGTGTTTGTGTTTTTGTTATGAAATTTCTGAACAGTTAAAGGTCTATTAGCTTGGGAAATAAAAATCATTAATATTTTGGTTATTCTTAATTTTTTACAGGCTCAAAATCACCAAATATTTCGGGTTTTTGAATGTACAGAATTCAGGGAAGTTGTTTTATTCCCACCTGCGACTTCCTTCTGCCTCTTGCCACGGGAGCAATTCAGGAATGGAGGTGGGAGTAAAGGTGGAAGTTAGAAAGGAAAAAACAAGATAGGGAATACACTGTGCCTCCTCTAGCCTATTATCTGCAGCTAATCTGGCATCTGTCACACCTTACCCTACCACACCAGGGACATGGGCAGAGACTGTAAATTGTGCTACTGAATTCTCTCAGTATGGCACTGAGAAGAGATGGTGGCTGAAGGGTGACATGTGGAAAAAGGTCTGTGCTTGCTTACCTACTTAGCTGGGTGGTTTTTTACCTCTAGCTACAGCCAGGCAGCAGTATTTCACCTGCATGAGTTAGCCACTGTTACTGCCGAAGAAAGGGGTTGCCGCTTCAGTTTGGACTATTTGATTTTCTTCGTTGTAAAACTGGCTGATGCTTAGGTACAAAAAAATAAAGCCCTAAAGGATGTGGTACCAGACCTCCTGCTCCAGTTCTCTCTGATGGGGGACGAAATGTGTGATCCTTTCAAGCTAATGCCAGATAATGATACCTAAATAATACTAGGTAATGATCTGTACGTGCAGATCATTTTGAAATACGCATAACTCAGGCTTCAACTCTCAGATTCCCATGATCTTCCTTCTGCAGTTAAAAGCCAGGGCTGTAAGCGACAAAACAAAATGACACGCTGTTTTGGTGAATAATGACTGAAACCTGACATGCAGCTCACCTGGGGTTCAGCAGTGGTCGGGAAAAGCACTTGAGAAAAAGAGCACTGAAAAGAAACGTCGCAAGTTTTGTGGTTGGCCCTACATCTGATGCGGCTCACAGCTGCCAAACTGGTGTGATCACGTCAAGCTTTTGAGACTGCAGACACCTCTGCAGCATACGTCAAAAAAGTGTCCTGACTCATAGGAGAAAATACACCTGTTTACCCTCAAACTGATCTCACTGCCTCGGCACGTGCGTGCCATTCTCCCGCTCGGCAGTTCGTGAGTCTCCAGAGCGTTAGGGTTGGGACGGGGGAAAGTTGGCAGGCTGGAGATGGGTGAGAAGTGGAAAGAGCTGGGTGAGAAGTGGAAAGACCTGTGTTGGATACGAAAGCTGTGTGGCAGTCAGGGTATTTTGGCACCTTAGCAGTGAGCAGGACAGTCTGGGCAGAAAGGAGGAGATGCCTTCACAGTGAGCCCCACTGTCCGTTGCTTCTCTTTTACATCAGGCTGTAGATGTAATCAAGGTTGCTGAATAAATAATAAAACGAGCCCGGTATGCCAGGATAAAATTTGCAGTGAAAAAGCAGAGTTGTAGGAGCTCTTTTACACCTAGACCTGGCAACATCCAACTTCAAATAAGTATTGAAAGTATATGAGGCTGTGGAATAAATTTGAGTTGAGTTGACAGGATCTCTGGGAGTAGGCACAAAAGATCTCCATTCAGAAAAGAGTGCTCATCTGCTTCACTCCCTCTCTGAAGGAAGCCTTAGGGCTCTGAGTGTGTCCTTGAACAGGAAAACCCCTTTGTCGGAGAAGATGGAAGACAGAAGTTATTCTTTATTGGTATGCAAAGCGGTTGTAAAGTAGCAGCTAATACTAAGTGTGTTTGGCTTCACCCTTTCTAAAAGTCGTATTTGCATTGGAAGGGGGGAGTTAATACTTTTGAAAGATGTTCATAGCAGTTTAGTTCATGGAGGGAAAGGAAGGGAAGGGTATGTGATATTTACTGGAAAAAATCAGGAGGGTTTCAACAGTGGGAGCTGGGGCCAGGTAGAGGCAGGAGGGAAAGTGGGACTGTAGGGAAGGGAGGGCTTGAAAACACGGAGGTGTAAGAAAAGTGCAGGCTGGAACTGAATGAAGTTAGCAGCATGTTACAAATCAGATGTTGGAGAGAGTTTAGTAAACATGAGAGTTCAGAGCTGGGAATTTTATGTGGAATCTGATGACTCTTTTTTTCTGCTTCTGATAATACAGCTTATATACCTGCAGTTAATTGATGTAACCCAGGTCAGCATCCTTTCCCTGGCATCCTTGGAAAATGAAGGAGGTCAGAGAAGTGGAGAGAGGAACGGGCAGGGCTGAGGAGGAAGAGATGCAGTTGAGTCCCAGTGTCCTTGAATGGCTCGCATTGGATCTGGAGGAAGAAGCTGACAGCCTGGCTCTTAATCTTGCTCCAGTGGCAGTGTTTGGCTGTTGGCCAGCTGGAGAGTGAATCACTGAGGCTGATACAGACTTTCAGCCTTCTTGCAAAAGCTTTTAAACAGTTTTCTGTTCGATATGCACCAGATAAGGCCAGGGCTCCTGCTTGCCCACACTCTATTTGGGTTTCTAACTCTTTCTGAGTTGACATTACATTAGAAAAATTGACTGGTAAAATCACATCCAAACTTAGTTTATTTGTTGCTCTCATATTAGATTTGTTATACTGCTGTGTTTTACTCACTGCCAGGATGGGAAATTTACTCTGTAAGGTGATAGCCAGCTGTGGTATTTTTGCTTCCTACATCCCTGTGAGTTGTAAGGCTCCTGCCTTCCACAGTGGTCCTGAGAGGCAACCACAAGAAAGCCAATGCTTCATGGCTAGTTGAGTTTCACAGTACCAGCATGAGGAAAGCTGCTTTTCCACCATAAAACAAAGGTGCCTTAAAACCAAGCGGAGAAAAAGTGCTGTGAGGGAAGGATATGCCTGTTTTGCACAGCGGTGGAAAATGGCTTCTGGTTTCAGGTTCTCAGCGTGTTTCACGTACGGTGAAGGTGTGCCAGCAAGTGACTGGGCTTCATGTGGGTCACTTGCTCAGGTGCCAAAGGAGTGATTAGGGTACTGCTGGTACCTCCTGCTAGCACACAACGAATGCAGCTCTCTAACAAACTTTGAAGCTAGGAGGTAACTTCATACAGGAAGGCTGCACAGGCTTCCCTCGCAGAAAGCCATAGGAGAGCAAGAAGGGAAAGGAAAGGAGAGGGGGGAGAAAAGCAATGGGAAAAATCTTTATTCCCCAGATTTTCTGAGCCCTCGTGGAATTCGTGGCAGGGAAGCCAGCATTGTGTTGGGAATGCCTAACTTTGATCTTTGTCCCACTCATTCGCTAGCATTTCCAAGCTGATGGCAGGGCAGAATTGGCTCCTATGTAAGATTACATTCTCTTGGCCTTTTAGGTGACGACAGCTATCTCCATTGATCACGGTTATGTGTATGTTAAAGGGAAGAAAAATACATTTCTTGTTTTATTATTCTTTGCAAGTCAGCAGCATCAAAGGAACAGGCTGCCCTCACTGCTCTCACAGCTGCTGCCTGTGTCTCTGCTGTATATATGCTAAATTAATTGGAAAAACAGGGACAAAAAGGCATTTAGTTCGGGTCAACCAGTTGGACTACAGCAAACGCATGACAGGCTTAATCATTGTCTTTTGCCAAAGAGCAGGTTGGCAAAGGGCAGGCACTCCAACCCCTTCTGATGAAATCTGGACTTTTTCCAGTGCCTTCGGAGGCGGGATGCTGTGAGAGAAAGGTCTCCGTGCAGAGCCTGGACGCTGTCATATCAACAGGGTGGGATGATGGGAAGGGTTACGGCAGGTTATTTGTCTGTTGTCAGCTGTAGGCTCAGCTTTTAGCCTTGTTTCATCACAGCTTCATACACGTAGCCTGAGAAGGCACCACATCTCTCCTTTTGAAAGAATGAGGTAGTTAATTAGTGTGGTCTTGTTAAAGACATCGATCTCTGGCGCCATGCTAAAACCAAACATATACAGCAATCTTTCTTCATTTGCCACCAAGTTTCCTGCACTTTTCTTTGGAAGGGATGTCAAACAAAAAAAAAGTTTTCCAAAGGACCCAGCTGTCTTAATGGCTTACAAAGTTTGGGTCTGCTGACATGAATTCTGTATAAACATGCAACCTTGCACTTCTAGGAAGAGGAAGCTGGCAAATGGAGGGAGCAGGCACGGTGTAGCTCTCAAAACTCTTTTTCAAACAGCCACATGGTTTTGAAGACGTAAATGATCTGGCATCTCTCTGTCTTCCATATTGCATCAGGAATTAATATGTCATATACAGGATGCATATTTCACACTAATTAAAGTGATTTTCTTCTGAACTTGATAAGGAAAGGGAATTGAGGGATGTAAAGATTAAACCAAATATAAACTCATATTACAATTGATCAGAGAAATGTTACTAAGAAATGGGTACAGAGAATTCATTTCCTACCCTTTTTCTTTCCAGGCAGTTGACTTTACTGGAAGTGATTACATGTGCAACCCAGTTGTTATTCCTCAATAAATGAATTTTACTGTTATGGTATCTTTCTTTATTGTATAGATAACCTGGCTGGTTTTTGTTTGTTTTCCTTTCTTTTTTTCTTCCAGGCCTTCTGCCTTATCTAGTAGCCCGACATACTCAGAGCTTCCGTTCCTTAGAATTTCTCCGCACAGAAATCCTGCTGCAACATCAGAGTCTCCCTTCAGCACCCCTCACCCGTACATTAACCCCTACATGGACTACATCAGGTCTCTGCACAGCAGCCCGTCCCTCTCCATGATCTCGGCAGCCCGCGGACTCAGCCCAACAGACGGTGGGTTAAGACAGGCTTCCTGTTTTCTGTCATTGTAGCAACTGAAGTTATATTAATCTTGTCAGCATTTTTCCCTCTTGTTCAAAGCAGCTTCAGCAGGTTTGTCAGACATATTCATTATGTCATAAATGTTTCAATACTTCATCAGCCGATCACGGCTCATTTGTACACCTCACAAATGTTGAAACTTCGGGGAGAAGAAAAGAAAAAGGGAAAAAAGAAAAAAAAAAGCCCTGCCTCATTCAAAATTTAGGCTGGAAGGGTGGTGTGTGCCTTGGGATATCTTTTGTTTGTGGAGCTGACCCAGGGCGTGATTCTGATCTCCCAAGAAATCTGCTGTATCTGCACTGAATTGACACAGATTCTCCATGAGTGTGCCTCAGTATATAACCATGGAGGGCTTGGGTGCAAAAGGCTTGTTAAATGGAATAGTATTTTTCAATTATGTAAAGCATGCACTGACTTGTTATATTTAATCAATAGTTCTGTGAAAATTATGTAGAAGTATTTCAGTTTACCATAGCCAATGATATGGTCAAATTAAATGATGTTGATGTAGAAGTGGCTGATGATCCGGACTGGCCCCTTTAGTTTAGATGGTGGGCAGTATACTTGAGATGGCGATGCTTTAGGTCTTGGTGTGACCACTTTCCAGGTTATTTGGGTTGAAGTGAACTCCTGCAATCTCTCTTGTCATTGCTCTGGCACATTTCCTCTTTGTTTCAGTGGGAATTCTGCCGAAGTGAGCAATGAATACAGTTGCAAAAAGGCTCGGACCTGTTAGCAGTAGGTTTTTCAACAATAGAGTAAGCAGTTTGACATTTCAAAATTGTAGCATTTGCTGAAGAGAGCTAAAATATAACGTACTTGGAAACAAATACGTAGTGAAGATAATGAAACTATTATTTGAACTATGGGAAAGCTCTTCCCAGTATATGCAGAAACTTACCCAACAGAGTTAAACTGCCTTTAGCTGAATTTGAAAAATGAGCGGTACACCCAATCCAAATGGATAACTAATTAATCCTCACTTATAAGAACATATACCTTTACAGTTAATCCATTAGTTACGGGCACATATTCTTATGAGAATAAATTTTAATGACCTATTGTCAGTCAAGGTTTATGTCATGCACATAGGTCTTTCCTAGCAGCTTTGGACGTTGTACGAATCCTTGCTAATTATACCCTTTTTATTTTAGCCAAAGTATTTTTAAAAAAATATATTTTGAAGGAACAACTTAAATGCTCAGAAATACGTGTTTTGACTCATGGAGCTTTTTCGATATAGGATAAACATGATAGAGCTATAATGTAATGACATAAAGTGGGAACACTTGCAATGTATATTTGGGCTTTTTGCAAAGCTAATATGCAGAGCACTTTTCTTCAGTAACCTTAAGATCACATTCTCACAGAATTTCATTTGTGGTAAGTTAGGCTCCAGTTACACATACAAAGAAAGGAGGGAAGGAAACCAGCTATCACACAGCTGTATGACATTATCCTGTGTACGTTCTTGGTCTTGGGTACACAGCACTAAATTCACTTGCACAGATGCAGGCACAGAGTGCTATCTGAGGTACACTAGGGTATCTGACCCAGCCCTCAACTGACACTCCACAAAGGCAGAGATCTCCTAGAGGTGCTTTGTCATGTTCACCAGGCCAGTGGTAATCTCTCTGAAACTCTAGGGTGTCTCAGGGTAGGATTTGGTTCCAGATCCTGGCACCTAAATTTAGGCCTCTACAGCATGGAAATCTGTCAGTGATCTTGGTGTGCTGTTTTGCCATTACGGTCCAGTGCGTTCTAGGTAGTGCAGCCTGTGGAACTATTCCCTTCACCCAGATACAGACACTTGCACGTCACCAGCTGAGTCTGGAGCACCATCATAACTACAGTGGTGCTCCGATTCATCTGTCTGCAACACAGGCGTTTGATGTCAGTTCTCATGTGTGAAATGCCTTCCCTCAACTCCAGCTGCCACCTCAGAAAGGCAGTTTTCTCCTCCAAGGCCCGTCTCGTACCTACCAGCCTCGTATAGGTTCCTTGGATACCTACAGGTCTTCAGGTGGCACGAAACATTTAGGTGAGGACAACACAGATGAGTATGCTCTAACTTAATTCTCATCCCCTGAGCTGTGATTGCTGACCGTATATTCAGCCTTAGCATTTCATTAAGTACTAGCTTAAGCTTCTTTCTTTGGGTTTTAAAAAAATACATATTACTTCACATTTCCCCTGGCCTCACAGCTCATCTTTGATCAGTCACCACAGCCCAAGCGTTGTGCAGCACCTTGTGAAAATACAGTAACTTGATTGAAGCACTGGAGTTGTTTGAGTAAAACAACATGCTTATTGAACAGCTGTTAAATTTGTGCTCTGGAATCCGTAGTTTGTGTGATCAGTTGGGTATAAAATGCAATGCTTTTTTCAGGTGTAGGTTCGTGGGATCAGATAATCCAAGTCCTGGCTTGGGCACAACTAGAATGCAAATTAACCCACCCCCTCTCCCCTTGATTTAAAGGGGTACATTCACATAATGTACTAATAATATAATGGACGCCATGGCTTTAGCATTTGAACCATGAAAACTTGGAAGTTGTTATTGTTCTCCTGGAAGTCATAGTGAGATTTCTCTTGCTACCCTGATTGCTTTAGGCCAGTTGGGTAATTAGGTCAGTGTACTATTGGGCTCAGTCTGTCGGCTCACAGATCTGGGGATGGCTGGGAGCCAAAACAATCTGGAACACAATGAAGAGCAGTTTCATGTTCACTACAAGTCTTGCCAACTAGAATTAATGATTGCCACAGCAGTAGTGAGGGTAGAGTGTCTTCTGTCTTGTCGCTTCACCTTACCCAGCAGAATCCGTGGGCTGGGGGTGGCTGAGGACTCCTCTCAGTAACACAGAGGGTGTGGGCAGGGTTAAAGACTGAGTCGTTGGTGTCCGTAGAGCAGAGTGCTCAAACAAAGCTCAGCAGTGTCCACAAGGCAGAATCAAATGCCTCCCCTTGTAAAAAAAAGCAGAGGCAAAGCTGAAGCTACCCAAGAATACACAGGAGAAAATTCAGGGCTGTGGGCCTTCCCTTTTACCCTTCATTTACCTTTCATGCAATATATCACTTAGTAGGCTGATTTTTTTCTATTTGAAGAGGGTAGTAAGGAATGATCTTTAAAGAGCACCAGAGCATTCTCAGCATATGGAACACTGAGTAATGCAATTATGTGCTCGCCATGTTTTCTGCAGCAGTTAATTTTAAAGTTTGCAGCCAATGTTATTGTTAGTTAACCCAGACACTTATGTCAGAAAGTTCAGGAAATATTTTAAGTGTGTCTGGAAAGATATGATGGTTGTCTACTACTGTAAAACTTTTAGAGTCAATGATTTAGTGTGAGTTACTCCTCTTTTAAAATTTGGTCTGAATATTTATCTTGCCATTTCACAGAAAGTGGTGGTGGCTGTAGTAGATTATATTTAATTGAGAAATCAATTTGTAATTTGGAAAAAATACCAACAGCCTTTAATTTATGTCAGCTCATTTTTTAAGCCATTCCAGTTCCTGTTTGATGTACTGTTATTTTTCTGAACCTTTCCTGAACTTGGTTATATTTAACATTATAACATTGAAAGCACATTCTTCCATTTTCTTCCTTAAAAATAATGACATATTTTACACTTCAGAAATCTGTTGCTGAGTAAACTTTTCTCTAAACTCCAACGCCATGTTTACCTCCTTTTGGTGTAAATGTTCTTTGCTTCTAAGGTTTGCATTTATGATCTGATTCTCTAATGTAAACATAACTTATCCTTTTCAGTAATACTGTGTAAGTAATGATATTCAGGTTAAGTAGGTAATTCAAAGAATTTCAGCTTAAAATTTTGTTCCCACTGAAGATTCGGTTGTTGGGATCAAAGAAAAATCTCATTAGATAATATGAAAGAATATAAAAAGAGTCTGTTGGGGTGTTGTCCATTAACGTAAGGAATTCAAAGTGTTTTAGGCAAACTTATGTACCATCTTCTGGTGAGCAGAGTGGAAGGAAATTTTAACTGTTCTGCAAGTGTGACAAGTGGAGAGCAGAGAGGGGAGGCTGTTCACCTCGAGTCACACAGCAAGTGAGAGTCAGGATCAAGGAGATGGAGCCCAGCTTGTTTTGTGAGTACTTCTCACACAAGCCCATGCAATGACCCTCTACTTACTGTGGCATCTGAAGACCGCTGGGATGAGATAATACTAAAATTATGTGGATTTTTGTGTTTTTCCAGAGTTGTCCATTAGTTGATGGTATGCTTGAAAACTTCAGGGTAAGAGCAACCTCACTTACAATTTTTACAGGAGAGAAAGGCTAATGTAAGTCACGATCAGAGGACTCCATCGCTCATAATCTCATTGATGGGGTGTAGAGCCTATCTGGTCTGTGGTTTTTACTCTGCAAATACACTTGTGTCAAGTCCACTTACATAAGAACTTTGAAGGATGGGATGGTCACATTCATTAACTTCAGTCTGTCCTCCCAAAAAATTGGCCCTGTGTTGATCATGGACAACTAGTATTTGTCCTGAGGACATACTTTGTCCTTATTTACTCCTAAACTTACACACAAACCGCCACTGTGATTGAAAATCTTCTGGTCCTCTAAGCAGAGACTCCAGAAACATTAATGTTTATGGAAGTTCAGCCACGTTGCTACCTTAGAGATGGAGTCCTTTGGGCCAGGAATGAGGTAAATGGGAATAAAGCTCTAGGAAGGTTTTTTTTTTGCTTTTTTTTATGTCACTAAGTAAATCATACTAGTTTCCATTGCTGTCAGCCTGTCACTTTTTGAGCCACTTAATAATAAACATAAAAATATGAGATCACTGAGCTCATTAACGTTTTATGCCTTGCTGGGTTTTGAATGGTGTCTTTGCGGTATCGTTAGCTGAAATCGATGGCCCCGCGGTGGCCTACTGCAGACGTTGCCTTGCATCGAAAACCAGACGAGCTGTTGTAACAGCCAGAGAAGCCAGCAGCCTGATAAACCTTCCCCTGTCGTTAAGGGCACGTTGTCTTCTTGTCTTTTCAGCCTCACACGCTGGTGTCAGTCCAGCTGAGTATTACCATCAGATGGCTCTGTTGGCCGGCCAGCGCAGCCCCTACGCGGACATCATTCCTTCAGCTGCCACTGCAGGAGCCGGTGCTCTTCACATGGAATATCTTCACGCCATGGATAGTAAGTGATGTTTTCTAGGACTACAGCTCCTACAAAGGGGACCGCGTGGGTTAATCCGGGTCTGAGTCAAAAGACTTCCCCCCCCCCACCTCTGCAGCTAGAGAAGCGGGAATCGCCGTAAGCTTCCTCATGAGGCCGAAGGGCCAGAATCATTGATTGCCAGTTGTACGAGGGTTACGAGTCTGAAAGTAAACTTCAAAACTAAGAAAGAAAGTGCAGGACTGTTCCTGAAAAAAGGTTATTTCCAGTAGGGTTTGAGTGCTTTTGAAAATACTCTTTTCTATTCATAATCAGTACCTCACTTCCATTGTTAGGGTGAGCATTTCTCTGCTGGGTTCTCTGTTAATGAAAGGTTTACGTCTGGTTTTCCATTAGGAGAGCGTGCTCCCCTCCTTTTTAGAGAGTGGTAGCTGTGCTTACAAGTTGTGTATCACAGAGAGATAGCCTTTGAGGTCTTTTCTAAGTTGAAGCAGTTTGCTGAATTCTCAAGGATCCCCTTAGTTTTCCCTAATATTAAGAGTCTTCTTTACACACTTCAGTACCTCTCAGACTTCTACTCTGTCTCCTTTTCCCTGGTGAAGGAGGAAAAGAGAGCATCCCCTTCCAAACTGCTTGCTACTGCCACTTTTGATCAGCCAGAAGGGATTATGCAGAGCATTCCTCTTCAGTCATAAGATGCTTACATGCTTCTTGGGATGTACTTGGTTCCTTCCAGCAAGGGAAATGAAAGGTGGTGACAAGAAAAGGTGGTGACTGTTGACTCTTGCTTGCTAGTACAGAGCAATACAACAGCATTAGACCACGTTGTTGTCCCACAGCTTTTTAAAACCTTTGTTAGCATGCAGTTTCTTCTTCTCTGCTGCTGGCTGTGTGCCAAAGCTGCTGATCTCAAGGAGTGTGGGAGCTGGGAAGTTCACCACTGGAACGCACATGAGTATAGACAGCTACCCCTGCAGAACACATGGCTGTGAGTGTGAAGTAGCTGAATGACTAACAATTTTTAAAAGAATCAGGCAGGACAGATAGTGTGGAAGTGGGCAGGGGAACTATTTTCATTCTGTTACCTTGACAGTGAAGAATTTTTTAATTCCATTTCTGTTATCAGTCTCACTGTACTGGTAGCATGCATAGTGATTTTACAGTAATGTAACATACCTTGAACCCATTTCAGAAACATAATAAACCCACACAAGTAGTCTGGACTTAAACCAGAAATGAACCTGCAGGCTTCAGTGCTTGAAAGTTTAAGAATATGATACTTTCTGATTTGGATTTTGAGAGGAATAGAGAGAGATGAGGTACGCTGCTCATGCATTTGATGCATATTAGTTATATCTTGCAGAATGGAAACTCTGTGTGATTCAAGTATTGTAAATCTGCCGGTATGTTCCAGTTGCAAAGACAAAGCCCCAGATTGAATGAACGGACCTGACTTCATTGAAGTAAAGGGATCATGGAATCATAGAATAGCTTGGGTTGGAGGAACCTTTAAAGGTCATCTAGTCCAATGCCCCTGCAATAAGCAGAGGCATTTTTAGTTTTGGTTCCTATTGGGAGAGAGATTCTAAATGCATGTAGGTAGCAGTACCAAACCAAATACTTGGATGCAGACTTGATTGAATGCAGTCTGTAGGAAGATAGATACCCAGATGTATGCCAGAAAACGTAAGAAAAACAGAAGGTATTGCAGTACTTACACAAATAATGGCATTTGCACAAAGGATCTTCACGTGTTAGTAGAGATTATGTATGCTGTCATCTACGTAGAATTCTACAGCTTTTGCACCCCAAGAATATTATCACTTCTTACTTAAGGGAAAATGTTTTGATATTTGCCTGTAACTTCATCCCATTCATAAAAGGTACCTAAAAACTACCTCTAATAAGGATATTTGCTGTCACCAGCTTCAGCTACAATATATTTGAAATGAGCTCTTTAATTTGTTTTGTATTTGTTTTTAGAAATTAAGATCACACATTTGCGATTCATTATAGCAGCAACTTTTCAATTAGGGATTATTTCAGAGTTAAAGACAAAAAAATGTGTAGCACTATTATGCAAATGGGTTATTTTTAAACAGTAAATAGAGAAAATAAGAGTGAATCCTGGTAAGGTCACTCAGCTCACCTTCTGTATTTGATGAGAATGTGTTTAGTCAGGCAATAGTTGCTTTTATCTAAATAGAGTATGAAGTTACCCTTTTACTTTGTAAAAACTAATTAAAACTATCTTAACTTGCATGGGTATACAGTAAATTAATTGTCATTAAGTAGAAATCTGAATGTCCTATCATTCATCATGCTAAAGAAAACGCCTTTCTTCTTTGTCAGAATTTTAGATTAGAAACAAGAACAAAACAATTAGCAGGAAGCCAATATTAAGACTTTTTTTTTTTTTAAATAGAACACAATCAGAACGTCCATGTTTGCATTTAATAACAAAGTACAGTGATCAATGCAAAGCAATGCTATTTATTTGGATCTTTTTCTTGAGGGGTTGGATGGTGATCTTAAAAGTACTACTTCTCCTTTGCCCGGTCTTGTCAAAGGAAAGAGAAGAGAGATTGGTGGTTTCCCTCATTATCTGCTATCAAATTCTGAGCAAGTTGACTCAACTCACTCAAAGGATGCAGCTCATTTATGCCACACAACAACCAAGTAGATACAAGCAAGACATTGTTCTTCTTTTGTGAAGCAAGCCTGTCTCCTAATTGTGTGTTTATACGGCATCTAGCACAGTAATTTGGCATCTCTACTCTCTCTTGTAATACAAATAATAATTCCGACACCATCATGCCCTGGGCCCAAAAGCATGTTACATACTGTTTGTGCAGTTTGGGGCCTTTTGTTTTGCCTTGTGGTGCTGGAAAACTGATCTTAAAATGAGGATAGTATGAGTGGGAGAAGCATTAATCAGATAGTTAAATCTTGCCTAAAGAGCAGTAGACTTCTTGAAGCTCTGAACTTCACTGACCATGAACTGTCTAATATATTGTGGAAGAACAAGGGCAAGATGGTGTATGCTTGATTGTCATTTTTCCTCATCCTGTCCTGAGTGGCATGAAAAGTGGACAGGAATTTTCTTTGCTGCTATAAAGCTTTTCTACAATTTTGGTGGCTAGAATCCATGACCAAGTCTTCCTGTCTTCTTGCTTGATCTAAGGAGTCAAATGTGCTGCCTTTAAGTGACTAGGAAGGTGGTAGATGGATATTGACAATACCACAGTAGCAACAACTAAGATTCCTTTTTGTGGCTGTAAAGATATTGTATGTTAAAACTGTCTTTTAACACTTAAATAATTCCAAAAATGACAGCCTTTTGGGTTTGATACCTGCATTTTTCGCTTGAGGAATGTGTTTCACTCTGCTTTTAAATGGTAAGCATGTTCCCTGAGGTCTCTAGATTCAACCTGACAGTATTAATCTCCTCACTCCGATTAACTTTTCCCTATGCTCACTCAGAGTGGGAAGTTTTTCTTTTTCAAAAGTATTTAGCGTTGACCTACCCCTTTTGGCTTTAGAAACACTGGTAGCAACCCAGTTGATATAAAGAATTCAGCCAGCCTGAAGAGTTAAGCCAATGGAGAAGCTTTGGACTGGGTTTGAATTCTGATTTTCAGGCACAGTTGGAGAATGAGAGTAGAGTGACAAGGCCATTCCTTTTCTTGTCATACTCATGACAGGTTTACCGTTTTGAAAACTAACACAAAATTTATGACAAACTTTGATGAAGGGAAAACAAAGTTTACACATTTGTGAGCAGAAACCAGAAGGAAAAGAAAGAGAGGAAAAAAAACTTTAATGTGAAAAGTAAAACCAAAAACAAACTTCCCACGTTCACAGCCTTCAGCAAAAACTAGTGTGTGAGAAAGGTTCAAAGAAGTTTCGTTTAAAGGGATGGAATAAAAAAGGTTTGATGAAGTTTGATTTAAAGGGATGGAATAAATGATAGATGTCTGGAGATTGCCTTATGAATGATTAAGCAATGCTAAAAACTTCAACTCAGAAATCAAATTCATGGGCAAATTTGCTGGATGGCATATTCCATTTTTGAAATTTATGATGGAGATAGATATCTGTTATTTTAGAATTGATCCCCACTCCAGGAATAAGATCTTTTCTTCTGACACCTGCTGGATTTTTTGTCAGCACACTCAAGTCTTTACTACCAAGTACTGATTTTTTTATTACTGTAATGTCTACTCCAAAAAGGTGACATTCCTAAACAAATCTTCACTGTCAGCTTCCATTTGCATGCTTTGCCAAAGCTGATGGGTTTCTTTCAGCACTTGCATAGAGGTAAATGGATTTGTAGTGAATCAGTGCTCCCACATTTTTTGGTCTTAAAGTCTTGTTGAGTAGGGAATGTAATGCTTCAGTGAGAGAATACTGTGAGCAGATGAACATCTCAAATTGCTAAATAAATATTGAAGTGTTTGTTATTAAAATAAATGCCTGGGCAAGGCTGAAAAGTTTGGTTCAGTATTCAGAGGCACTGACAAATTGTGACCTATTCCTTTTTA
Source organism: Actenoides lindsayi (assembly GCA_025331215.1). NCBI lineage: Eukaryota > Metazoa > Chordata > Aves > Coraciiformes > Alcedinidae > Actenoides > Actenoides lindsayi. Next base: position 64,353 of record WTSP01009427.1, on the reverse strand, counting down.
TAGTAACATACTAAGACTGATGTTATGCTAAATGGATGGTTTAGCAAACATCCTGCAGCATAACGAGCAGTCAGCTCATGCTTAAGACTTTTTAGGTATGTGAAACCTAATTAAATCATAAAGATCTGAAAAAACAGTAATTCCGTTTAATTGTATTTTCAGTTCTCAAAGTCATGTCCTCCCTTGAAGCGAGTCCCCCTTTCCTGTGGTCAGACTCTGTACAGCTCTTGCTCTGCCATTGGCCATTGGCCATATTCCATTTTTACAGGAGACTTCTGGCTCTTAGGAGGTTGTTCCCATCCCAGGTAGATGGAGGGCACTGCTGAATTCCCAGGTCTAGGTGGTGCCTGAAACAAGCACTGCCTGGAGGAGAAGAGGAAGCCCGAGGCTGCTGCGTGGTGTGGCTGAAGCCTGAGCTCTGCCCCTCGCAGCTGGAAGGAGCATCTTCCTCCATCACTGGCCGCAGATCTGGTCCATCCCCTGCAGAGCATGGACAGGGATGCCCTGGCAGGAGCTGGCAGGCAAGGGGGATGTTTAGTGAGTGGTGGGTGGAGAGGGACCTCTCACAGGAGCTGTAGTGTGACTTGGGCAAGGGGTAAAGGAGACCGGCCCAGTTCAGAAAGGTTGAAGAGGAGGAGGCAAGTCATGGCAGTTTTAGAGAATCTCCAGGGCACCTCAGGGCGTATAAATTGCCCTGTTGTGTGATCTGTCAAGAGTGACCATGCTTCTCTCCAAGACTGTAGGAGCTTTGAACAGTTGTCAGTAATGCTTGTGCAGTCCTCTCTGAGATGCAGGCTGGAGTACTGACGAGTCTGCTTGGGCAGTGGCGGCACAGAAAATAAATGGTGTCTGATCACAGAGGCAGTAAAACACAACTGTTGTCCCCTCCTTTTATTGCCCAGTCTAGCTTCAAAGGAGAGATGCTCGGGTGCTAGTATTCTTATATTCTTCACAACTGCTGCACTTTTTGGATCAAACCTGTGCACCCTTTCCCTGGTCAGCATCAATAGCCACCAGGCCATGTTTAGCAGGATTGTCATGAATTTCTCAAATAAGTGGAAATTCCTTTATAGTTGTACAGATTCAAACCTGGACTTCAGACCCAACATAAGTAATGATTTGAAAGTGTTTCTCCTGCAAATGACAATTGAAACTGTTCCCACGTGGCCATCAGTAGGACATGATGACTATCACTTGTAAATACAGAAATTTAACTACATCTCGCTTATGAAAAGAGGAGGAGTTGTGCTCGTCCCCTCTGAGCATTTCTGCTGCCTTCCTGCTGGCACGAATTGGTCCGTGCCCATCAGGTTAAGGAAAACAGAGGGTTCATAATTAAGTTCATATGACTGCAAACTGTTGCTGTAACATCATTAGGATGGCTGGTAGTAACACGTGATACTGTGGTAGCAGTGCTTGAGTAACATCTCGTTTTCCTGGTCAGCCAGTGTCTATCAGGTCTTCCGTGTCCCCTTCGCTTGCTGTTCGACCAGGAACACCTGTACTCGTCTATCCCCTTGTAAAACCACAATAACAGAGTTTATTCACCTATAAAGCACTTGAAGTGTATCCTCCGCTGAGGCAAATTACATTACTGCTACTGACTCCAGAGGCGTTGTTCTCATTCATGCTGGATGAACAAGTCAGCAGAGGAGAGTTGTGGATGAAAGATACGAGTGCAAACTACTACTGTTTTTGTTTTACCATGACATGCATCTTGTGTTTCCTTACTTAATATATTGCAGCTTCTTACAGCTGCTGATCACTGCCGGCTTTTATTTTAGCACAAATAAAAAATCTCCACCTTTGAAAGACACGAAGCACTGCACTAATGAAATATCAAGCAGACACAGTACAATGTGTCTAAGAAGCACATAAAAAGGAGATAAAACAGATTACATAAAATAACATGTAGTAGCTTTTAGGAAGAAATAAATGGCTATGCTTAAGTTTTGAATGATTAATCAAGAGTATGAATATTCACTGAAAGACTGAAGCAGTATGGGCTAAGGCCTATGGAGGAGGCAGAGCACAAAGAAAAAAACTATGATCTTACTCCGATGCCAAAGAGAATTGACAGCCATGTTGGCTGGTTGAGTCAAATCTAAGCACAATTAGGAGAAAGACTCTAGATAGAGATCTGATCACACAGGCACAGCAACAATAAAATGGCGGCTTTTAATACCAGATGAAAGTCTTGGGTAGCATGTGCAGAAAGAAGGGCAATCCACTCAGGTGTGTAAGGAAAACAGAAAGACAGATTCCAGTTGAGCTGTGTCCTTGAGGTGAGTCTAATTGGGCTTTTCTCCTTGTTAATGTTAGGCACGTAAGTTTAAACGCCCTGCTGAAAAATGGTCCTGGGCACCAAGGCATAAGCAAGGATTAGGAAAGGCAGACCTATAATGGAGGCTTTTGGCCAACTGTGCATTATTAGCAACTTACGGAGAATGTCAGGCACTCTGGGAGAAGTAGCTCTAAAGTAGGCATCAAACCCAACACCTGCATGATCCCGGCTGTCAGGACTGTTAGGACTCAGTTCTTTACTACAGGTTAAAGGGATTAAAAAGGTCGAAGCAGCAGAACCGTTACAGGACATAGTTCAGTATGCAGTGGGAAGCTCATTCTCTCCTTCTCTGTCTCAACCGAGATAGCAAATATTTAAATAAAGGGATGAAATGTAAGATGATCTGTCAGGACTGGAGAGAGTTGGCGTGCAGCAGTAAAATAGAGCAGAAGGGGTAGAGATTGTCAGAGCAGCATAGAAAATTTAGAAATGTAGTATGTGTTCATTTAAATGGTGTCTGTATGGTTGCTTTCTCTTTGCTGCTTTGAAAAGCTAAATCTCTAGTTTTAAAGAAATTTGGCAATCGTAGGCCCCTGCACACCCCAGCACAAGAATAACATGGGATCCTGGACAAATTCAAATAAAGCCCACTCTTTGTCAGTCTAAGTCTGTGAATGTCAGTTTGACTTCTGCTGCTGAGAGCTTTATAGTGTTTTTTTAGTCCTGATTTTTAGTTTTGCATCAAGTGTCAACCAGGCAGAATTATGGTCCACAAAGGAAAAGCTGCATCTTATTTCTATCCTGTATTTTACAAGTTGAGCTTTGGCTGTATGTATTAAAACGATGCGGGTTTGGGTTCGCTCATAGCCCAGATCTGAACCACTGTCTCGTTGCTCGTGGTTGAATTAATGATGTGAATGTCTAAGAAGCCATCAGATTCATAAATCACCAGAAATGAGAGGGATAACTCATAAAAGTCTTTTCCTTTTGTTTAGCAATTTATCATTTTGCTTGCACATTAATAAACAGAGCTCCCCTGAGGTAAGCCACAGGAAGATAGATTTTTCTTCCTAATTTTCCTCAATCGTAGCCAGTAGATCACAAGTGGAGAGAGTGGGCTTGTCACAGCGTGTTGGTGTCTTGCGACTCCCTCTACCCATCCCCGATAACAAATAAACGCGATTAAGTACCCCGGTGGATAATTATTTGTGTTTACATAACAGGCGCCAGGTTTCCGAGTCCGAGGTTGTCTGCTAGACCAAGCCGAAAGCGTACGTTGTCCATATCCCCCCTCTCTGATCACAGTTTTGACCTTCAGACCATGATACGGACATCTCCGAATTCCTTGGTCACGATTCTCAATAATTCTCGTAGCAGTTCCTCAGCCAGTGGTTCTTATGGCCACTTATCTGCAAGTGCAATAAGGTAAGAGTAGCATTTTCTACCTATATTACCTATTCTCATTTCTGTGTCGTATACACACATGCAAATGTGAACCCACACCCACATCTTCTACTAACTGTTTTGGTTTTGTTAATATGCACATTTTGCTTTTTCCATAATGCGTGTTCGCTGGAGCTTAATTTAAAGTACAAAACACTTTTTTTGTTTGTTTTTCGTGCTCAGGAAGGTAACCACAAGGGACTTTTTAGTGTATTATTGTCCCATGAAGATAATAATCCATGTGACCAGCAGTAATGTATCTGTAGGTACACTGGGGAATCTGTTTTCAGAGGAGAAGCTCTAGGATAGGTTTGTGACTTACGTCACTTGGATTCTTCTGGCTGTAGATATAATGGACAGTGAAATGTTCCTCGTTACAATCATCAGAGAATAAAGCAATTCAATTGAGATGTTTGGCTAGAACTTCTTGGTATTCATCTCCAAGGTTTTTCTATTGATATTTTTTTTTGTTCATTTATTAAAAGGTAAGACTTTCTGTGGCAAAATTATCTTTTCTTTTTTTTTGTACTAAGGCAGTACTGTTATCATACAATATCATCATAAATGCTGTAGTTTTCACTTGGCCACATCACTTTCATGTACAAGAAAGCGGCCAAAGGTGGTTGTTCTGCAGGCAGAAGAGCAGAGTACCAAGGGAAGAAGTAGGCAGAAGTTGTACAGAAAAGGCAAGCAACAAGGCACAGGGAGAGGAAACAAAACCCAAAATGTTAAAAAAAAGGGAGTGGAAGAAAATCAAGAGGAAAAATTGGAGATGCAACTGCAGGACATTCTTGTATTTGTGACATTTCTGTATGTTTACTAAGAAAAAGTATTTTGGTATTCCAAGAAAAATCCCCCACCTCTCCAAAGTCACAGAAAATACTGGGTTTGCATTTACGCAAGGGAAGAGCTTAAGAGCACCTTCAATTTGCAATGAGGTAAACGAGCAAGTCCCCACAACAGTTTCTGTTGATCTAAAAGACCCATTTTTGGCAAGGCTCAAACATGCCTCCCCAGCAAAAATGACACACCACTGAAAAAAAATGGATACGGGCGATTTGCAAGTTTGGAGAAAAAGGGACACGCAACTGGTGTGTTAGAAACCATGAGCTTGCCAGGCTTTGAAAGTGACAGCACTGTAAATATTTGGTGCTAATATAAGTGCTGCTGAGGGTTTTTTTTAAGCACTTCTTTTAAATAGTCATGCTTCATAGCTCTGATGTACTTGAATAGTTGTGTAGTGTTTCACAGGTATGATATCATAGCTCTGCAATAACGGCTCTGCAATCTGTGTAACCACAGTCCTAATTACAGAGCTGCAGGATGTGGAATATGATTTATGTCAATAGCTGGCAGCAGTTTTGGACCACATCTGTTAAATACATATACTGTGTGGAGGTGTACTATCCCCACTGTCGTTAAGACGGGATGGCACTTCAGTTACTAACCTTTTCTATTGCTTGTAACTTTGGTAAAGCAAATAGAGCATGAAAGTTGACACAGTCTCTAGAACGGAATAAATCTTCCCTCCTTTTACTCTTCTTCTACAGCTGGAAATTGTTGGTATATGTTTTTGACACATAGAATCACAAAACTAAAGGCCATCCCTGCAAAGCTGGAGTCAGATGAATAGTTTTGTTGAAGGCGGTTGTGGAATTGGAGTGAGTTATGGGCAGAGACTGAGTTAAGGATGCTAAGGAGTAGAACAGTGAGTCTTGTGAACTGGTGTCACTGAAGAAAGCAAGGACTGGGTGACTGAGCTTGTGATTGACTGAAGTTTTCAGCACTTCCTCGTCATACTTTCCAGGAATGCATAATGCAAAATTTCACACGTTTTCAAGTTAATAATCTTTTTAGTTTTGGTACGTTGTATGCCTGTTCAACACGCAATGTTGGAAGCATTCATCTCCAGTCTTTCTGGTGGAAAGGAGGGCAAGTGAGAGAGCTTGCTCTTTTTCCAGCTTTACAACTCACATCTGTCGATGCCCTTTAACTTTTCCCATGTGAACCTGTCTATAAAAGAGGTACACCAAAATAAACAGTGATGTAAGTCATTAAACCCAAGCCACATTTCATTGCTTTAATAAATTCCAGGACCAAATATCAACAAGACTATCAGTAAACAGTTTATTGCAACTCACTGTCTTGTAAACAGTGCATTCAGCACAGGAACTGCTGTACTGCATCAAACTATAGGTTCATCCCATTTAATACTCTGTCTGCAACAGTGATCAAAATGTAGAAAAACCCCTTTTCCTAGTGTAAAATCCCAGCTTCTGGAAACTTGCAGGTAAATCTCATAGCAAGAAAGTGATAGAATTTAGCAGGCCGCTAGATGGAATTTCGAGACAGGAACTATTTGTATTTTAGGCAACATCAGTAGCATTAACTATAATTAACTTTATACAATCCTTCTACTTTTAGATGTTATTTACAATCACTTTTAACTTGGCCCAAATAGTTTACACTTGGCAGCATTTTTCATGGCAGGTGCCTAACGCTGAGCATTTCCAAAAAATGTCAGCAAAGTTACTATTTTATCAGAATGAAGTTAGGGAAGAAGCAGCTTTTCTGTACAAACTAAGAGACCTCTTGCTACCATTTCTCTGAAGCTAAAATTTGCTAGGAATGTTGCCTAGATGCTGTAGATATGATCTTTGCTGTTCTTGAGAAACTGTTCCATTCAGCCAAGCGATAAGGCCCTAAAAAGTTTCTGTAGCATGTATTAAATAGACAAATCAGTTGGCATATTCCAGTCCAGGGCCCACAGAGAGGGAGGAGGACCTTTCCCTGCAGCTGCATCTCTGGTTAATCTGGTACCTCCCTAGGCAGCCTGTGGAGGCTAAGCTAAGGTGTGCCCAACCATAACAGCCTTGTGAAGAAGCAAGCTGTCTTACGAGGAGACGGGAGTTAGACCAGGAACTGTCCAGCTTAAGCGACCCGGGACAAAATGCCTTTATATAGTGCAGCACAGGATTGCACTAGGAAGAGAGAAAAAGCTGCAAACTAAAGCCTCAGAAGCCGGTCGTTGAGGAGAATGAAGGTACTGCCCCCTTGTGATGGTGCTTTAATGCCATCCTTAATTGTAGGGTTGCACTGTTTTTTCACAGGGCCCATGCCTGCTCCAGTGCACAGGCTGAACATCCTCTCTGGCTCAGTCAGAGAGGCAGGACCTGGCTTCACCTGTCCCTGGCAGTGGTAAAAGAGGAGGGAGCCTCTTACCTGGTGGTTTGCTACCTGAAGGGCAGACCCTCCTCTTGCAACGCAGTCCCAGCCTGATGCTGGGCAAACTGAACTAGTTGGAAGTGACCACCAGGCTCGTACAGTTTCTCCTCTGGAGTCCTGGGCTACCATTCTTAATTCTGCAGAGGAGACGAATTGCTCACAGCCATGGCTTGAAGCTCCTGACAGCTGTTTTGAACATTTCATGTGCTGTGTCATGTTCACTAACCCGGGAGATCTGGTCTCCACGTCTGAAATTGGGCAGCCAGAACGAGCGGCACTTTTTACCTTCATCTTTGTGATCCTGTGCAAAATGAGTCCTTCCCCTTCACCTCAGAGGGAGGTTGAAAGCATTAATGTTTTGTGAAGCACTTAGATTTTACAGTGATGAGCACAGTAGAGAAGCTCAGGAGGGTATCAGTAATTATGTATTCACTGATGGTTTAAATACAATCGAATGAAGGCCTATGAGCAATACTGGGGGCAAAGAGGAGAGAAATACCAGAGGGTCTCTCAGTGAAGACTGTTGTGTATCTTGTGCATTGAATGAGTTATGAATCCTGCAGGGGGGAAATGGGTGCATGGTCACGTAGCTAGAAGCTCACGAGGGTCTGGGCAGGTTTAGTTCTGGTTCGTTTGATTTTGCAGGCTCAGTGCCCTTTTAACCTGATTTTGTGGAGGTGCTACTTGTGTTAAGCATCTCCAGGAACTCACTGGTCTTTGCATTGGCTAAAAACAGGTACATCCTCCAGCTAAAAAAATGACATCCTGCGCTTCACAGAGCTTTTCAGCACAGGACTCGCAATATGAGCACTGTGGGGCGTTGAAGATGAAATCAAATGAAAAGAGCCACATTTTGGACTGTATTTTTACAGAGCCGAGCACGAAAGTGCTCTGGTCCTTGACATGGGTACTGCTGCAGTTTGAATAATAAATAGTAATAGTTTAGCACAATCCAGATAGGGCTTGACTTGGCGGGCACTTTGTCATTGTCAGCTGGCAGTGTAATGCTGTATCCTGACTGCTGGCTGAGTACTTGAAAAGAAGATGTCGCTCCTGCTGACAGCTAATAGTGGATCTCCTTTAGCACACCAGGTAGAGCTTCTACTTTGTGCATTTGAAAACACCTGGTTTAGGTCTCAGCTGGGAGAGATTATGCAGAAAGGAGGCATATGAAATAGCACCAAATGAGGATAATCCTTCATTTGACATTTACTCATTTGGTTACCTGCCTCAGTCCTGCAGTGCAGCACCCCTGCTATTAATCTTTTGTCAGGATGTACTTAATGTTATATCTGCTACCTGTGACAATTATTCGACTTTGCACTTCAGTAGCACTTCTTTTTGAGAGGCAGCATGGCCTAGAGTGAGTAGAGAGGGGGTAATCACTTCCCATGGCATTAAGAGTACCGATTCAAAACCTTTACAAAAGATTAGCTGGTCTTTAATAAACACAGGAGGTTGAGACATCATGTTCTATATGATATGAAATTCAGAACCTCTGTATTTTTCTAGTCCCTTAGCAGTGCTGTGATACCAAATTTACAAAGACAGTTTTCAGAAAACGGGCTGAATTCCTTGTCAGCTACAAGGTGTTTAAATCAGGAGTAGTTCCACCTACTACAAGAGACTTTCTTTGGGTCAAGGTAGATGTAACTGTGAATACACCTTATCCATCTCATAATATGTTAAAATTCAGTTTCATGTGAGTATGGGAGCCCTTTGGGATCTCCTCTGAGTATTGAAAGGAACTGAGAAAGCACAGCAGCTCTTTTTTTCACCTCCCTCAGGCTCTGCCCCAGCTTCCCTGATGTCATCAGAACAGGAAGGAGCAATTAACATACTGTGGTTAATTACAGGCAGATTCTGGCTGTTCTGGCTCCTATCACTTTGCTCTGGGCTTATCTGAAGCTGAGCATCAGGGAATGGTTGTGAGGATATTTTCACAAAGAGCACTAGAAGGGGTTAGCCAGATTTGTAGCGTGAGTTTAGGCAGCAGTGGATTAATATCAGGAGGAAGACAAGAGTCTGTGTTTCTGCAAGCAGGTAGTGGATTCTCAGTGATTTCCTCATCTCATGTAAGCTCCTTGCATAGAGCATTTGTTGTACGATTAGTCAGTGCCCTCCTCTCTGAACTGCTTTGTATCTAAAGACAAGTGACTGTGTATTAATTTCTCCAGTTTCCCTTGTCAAACACAAAAGAGAAAAGCAAAGAGAAAAATATAAACAGAGTTAAGATATAAAAATGAAGTGTGAGATTATCACAGAGAAAAGTGAAAGTATCTCCAGCAGAGAGCCCAACGGTATAATTATGCACTGTATAAAAAAAAAAGCAAAGAGTATCCTTTTATCAGGTTTAAATTATCCAGTTTTTGAATTTAACAGAATGTCTCATAGTTATAAGACAGGGAGCCCTCATGTTCTTAGTCTTCCTTCTTTATTCAATATTTTATATATTCTTATTATGTCTCCTCTTATTCATCTCCTTTCTGAGGCAAATGGTTGTTTTCAGTCCACTCTTTAGGGAGCTCTTGCATTGTCATTTCTGTCTGTACTCTTGGAAACAGTCTCCCTCTACCACGTGCAATAATATTCCGGAGGAGGAGTAGCAATTCAAATGCATCATGATTTTCTGTGTTCTGTTTCCCATTCCATTTGTCTTAACATGTTTCTGCCATAGCTTGACATTGATCAAATTTTCATTTTTCCATTGGATTCTGCATTGAGACAAGCAAGTGCTCCTTGTGAGTTGGCTTAGCTAATTTAGAACTGATGTATGAGTAGTTCAGACTCCCCTTCAGCCTGGATCCACATCTTGATATCAGTACTGCTTGCTCATCTAGCATACTTGACTTTAAAGATAACCCCTTAGCTCTTCATCATGCTGCCCCAAATAATTCTGTCATACATGCAGATTTCTTTTTTTAACTTGCTTGACTCCATGCCTGGATTACTGGCAATTGCAGTAAAAAAAAAAAAAAGAGAACCCCATCTGAGAATTTCTATTTAGTTTTTACTAAAAACCCAGCTGCTTAATTCTTACCTCTGATTTCTGTTTTAGACTGTAAGTTTTAAGCTTTGTGTATTTATGTAATTAAATCTCTGTAAAAAGGACACAATCAAATACTGCTTAATAGAAATAAATCTTAAAAAGGACACGTTTAGAGTAGAACAGGTAGAACACAATATATTCAGCAGTGTTTTTAAAGAAGCTTCTTATGACAGCTCGTACAGAATAAAAATGTTTTGATTCTGTGAGCTTTACAGGTGTTTTGCTCTTTTATTGTCACTCTTATTTGTATCTGCCTAATGCAGAGCTGACTTTTAGGGAAAGTTTTTCTTGCATTAAAGGCCTCCAGTTAATTGCATGTAATATATTGTAAATGAAGGCTTAGTTGCAGACTGAGTCAAATTCAGACTAGGTGTAAACCCACAGAAGCAGGTCCTATTATAACTAGACACATCATATATCTGCAGCACTGCCCGTTTTTCTCCATGGTCTTGTACTGTGTATGGTTAATCTAGGGAGGGGAATATAATGCTTTATCATGCCATAATAGCTTCATTTTATACCCTCTTGCAAGTTGGGTGAATGGCAGAGAAGGGCTACGAAGTGAATAAAAATTAAATTTTTCAGTATTGTAGAAAGTTGCATCTAAATCAGGCTCTGTTGGAATGGAATTCTGCAGCTAACCTCCTATAGAAAGCTCCTATAGATTATATGAGACATATAGATTATATTAGCTTTCTGTAGGAGGTGATGTTCAGGGAGATTGTTTTGGAAGTCGCCTTCATCTCGCATTAGAAAGTGATTGATGTTTTTCACTGCAAATACACTCGAATGGCAGGATTTCTGCCTTCAGAAAGTGTATAATATAAGAAGTAAAGCAACATAAAGAGTGTAGGCTACGCAGGCGCATGTTGCTTGCACATTTACATGTACAGATACACGTATATGCATGTGTGATTATATGTGTATGCCTGTAAATGTGGATGTCATGGATCTTGTAACTAAAAGGCAATTTGAAGCAACTTGCTCCAGACACTTTCAGTGTTAGTCAGAGAGTTTAAAGTCATTGGGCCCAGTGCATTACTAATTACAGGAAAGTTCTGTAGCTGAGAGAAGTGTGCTAGAGATTCACACTTTTTAAATTTCATTTTCAGACCCTACAAGCAAGTATTACTTAGCGCTTTCTGTGTAATTAAGGATACTGGTTTTAGAAACCCAGAAATGCTTAGCCATGAATTTAACTCAAAATGATGTTTGCTAGAAGTGTCATGAGCTTGCATGGAGGGAGCACAGACGCATTACACAAGATACCATTAATACAAAGTCCAGTCAGGATACTAAGGATTTCTGAACAGGAACATCCCAGGGAGAAGGACAAAGCTGTCAGTGCTGTCTGAGCACATAAGGTTAATCAGCGTGGCTCTGTTGCTCTTGGTGAAACTATTCCGTTTTACTTCAGCATAGAGCAATGTATTAATGAAGAAAAAATTCACCTAACCTAGCAGATAAAGCAGAATAGATAATACGGTATGCTGAAGAGAAAGTACAAACCACAGACTCTTGTTAATTTTAAACTGGTAATAGAAAAGTGAAAAAAGAGGCAACAATGTATGTGAGTTAAATACAGTTGGAAAATGATGACTATTATCTGATGAAAACTGGAAAAAAAAATAGTATGATATGTGCTGTACTTTATTAGATGCAGAATACATCTTTTTACAGATTCAGCTAGATGACTTGTCTCTAAGTTAGTGATTTTTAATGAAATATGTCAACATTACAAATGCAGAGGGATATTCATGAAACCTAGTCAGTTTTGAAAAATTATTTCAAAGGATTTCAAGTCTCATACCTGCCCTTAAGATCACACCACGTGTCTGGTTTCGTAGTTACAGGTTGATATTGTTTTCCCCTCTACTTAAGTGACAAGCCATAAAACCAGCTGATGACTCGTCTGCATTGTCTACTCACAGCTCAGTGTTGCCAGTTAGAAAGTAGAGAGAAAAGAACAGGATTTAAAGGAAAACTCTCTTTTCATATCACAAAAAAAAAAAAGATACATATATTGTGGGTAAAATGCTCCAAAAAGAAGTGCATTTTTAATGTCTCCCATCTTGTCTGGCCATTCATTTTTCATTTTGCATCTAAGATACTTGAAGCAGTCAGAATTTCACGAATCTGTTCAGGGCTGCGAGGTTGCTGAGTGCATTGTCACTCCTCTGACCCAAGCAATTTGTCAACAGTCGCTCTTGCAGGTTGTTTGCATCAGGAGGAGAAGTAGATGACAGAGTTGGAAACTTCTTTTTGTTCGCTCCTGTTGGTTTACAAAGAACATACACAAATTCCCGTTTCCAACAACTCCAGCAACAGGAGATTTTTTGGGTTTTTTTCCATGTGATGTTCCTGGCTGCTGCTTCTCTTTCAGGTCCTGTCCAAGCAGAACTCATTGGCTTTGTCTTTTCTACATCTCTCTTGAGATCAGACCACGTCTGTCCTGCTGATCGTCCGCAGCTTTCCACAACTCTGCAATGTTCCTGGCTGCATAGTACACATATACATAGTTCCATCAAAATATATATGTGAACTTCTGTGCATGAAGTCAGCTTATGCAGACCCCCTCAGCATGGCCGAGGCTCATCCCATGGCTCAACTCCCAGCCACCCTGACGTATATCCCACGTTTTGGACAGTGGCTCCTACACGTCAGTTTACCATGGGATGAAATTTCAAGAAAGATGTTAGATGGTTGGGGGGGGGGGACTATGAGGAAAAGCAGGGAAAGTGATCAGAGGTCTGAAAAATGATACTGATGGATTAAAATAGACTTGAGCTATTTTGTCCGGCTTCAAGATGAGGAGACTAGACAGGGAGAGGGTGCACTAATACATACAAAGGAGAAAAGAAAGAAAGAGGCTGTGAAGGGGAAGGTGCATGATGAGTGTTGGGTAGAAGAACAAAGCGCTGGTCTTGAATTGCTGCGGGAAAGATTGGGGATGGAGGATAGGAAAGAAAACTTCAACATGGTAAAGATAACGTGGTTCTGTATGAATAAATAAAGATATCCCAAATAAATAAATCTATCCTTCTGAGATTCAAAAAAAAAGAAAAAAAAAGAGATTTTAAAACTTAAGAAATGTCCCACTGGGTCAGACTAGAGGTGTTAGGTACTATCAAGTCACACAAAACTGTCTCTGATGGTGCAAATGGCAGATGCTGTTTAAGAAGCACATGAACCCGCCTGCTTTCTGACTTTTGTTCTCTCTGTGCTCTCCCAACATCAGTAATCGTGGGTTTATCAATCCCAAAGCATATGCTCTCACTTGCTCTTTTTTGTATTTCTTTATGGACCTGTTGTCTTTAGTCTTGTCCCATATGAACCTGCTGGGGCAGCTCTTCCAGAAGGCCACCAGTGCTTTTTAAACTCTCTTTTAAATTGTTCACCTATGGCTTTCATTGAGTGCTCCCTAGGTTACATGCCTGAAAACTCTTTTCCCAAAACCTTGCAAAGCAGCACCAGAAAGGGGAAAGCACTTGGTTACTTTTGCAGACTTCTGTGCATCAGATCTTGCAGAACTGTGTGTGTTTTGTGATACAGGGCAGGCATCTTCACAGATTTTGTGAAGAAAGCTATCATGATACAATGAAACTGTCTTCACAGTGTTCTCAAAATTGGGATCACCTCAACCTTCTTGTGTCAGCAACGTATACACCTATGCAATGTGTGGGAAAGAAGGAATTTTTCCTGACTTGAATTCACAGCTGTTTTGCAGTAAATTCCACAGCTGTGACCAGAATCTGGATGACCTTGTTAGTAGGACAGCCACAAAGTAGCCACAAAGTTTGGTTTTGATTATAATGTCTGCTTTTCTTCTTCTTGAAGTCTGTTCCTAAAAATTTGATGTGCTCGTGTAATTGCAGTGTAGTTCACTGCCCTGTTTTACCTCCGGTGAAGGGAGTTTGAGACTCCGCAGAGGAGGAGAAGAGAGAAAGAGAAGCAGACAGACTGACAGACAGACACAGAAGCCCACAGTATGGAAAAATAAATTACATCGCTGATGGGCTTTTCTGTCAGTGTATGTGAGTTATTGAATGCTTAAGCAGAAGTACTACACATTTTTTCTAACCTTTATCCCCCATAAAACTCAATAACTAAAAAGATAACATGCATGTAGTTTATTAGTGGTCTTACATGCATTCATCTTTTCCTTTTTTTTTTTCCCCTTTTCTACTTTCTTTTTAAGAAAAAAAAAAAGTCTGTAACAGAAATACAAATCAGATTCCCTCCAGCAGTGTAGATTTTAATTTCTCAGTAGGTAGATGGAATAAAAAGATTCTTAGTTCACTTAAACTTGTGTGAGTCCAAGATCTTTTGGAAGAGACTGGCATGTTGGAAAATACGAGCGATTGGGGCGAGCATCTTGCGTTCTTCTGGCATCTGGATTTTGGAAGTGTTGAGCACCCCTTGTCTGAATGCAGCACTTTTAAGGTATCTTAAAAGAAACATGATGCAAATTGAGGTCTCTGAAGCCACTCATCACTTTTCAATATCCTGGCTGTTGCTTTTAGTAATTCTGGACTCTCAAAGTGATTACATTCAGATCTTGTTTATCGCCCCTGGATGGGAATTTTAGACAGTTACTGAGCGACACCGGTACCATCTTGGTGCACATTTCTGAGCAAACCTGGCTGGATCACCTGGGCAAGGGCAGGTGGTGCTGCTGCCCACCCTTCCTGCTGATGCTGGCCTCCTGGCTAGAAAGCAATGTGAGCTCGGTGGGGCCAGCAAGAAGGCATACGGCTGCAGGTCAAGGCAAAGGGATCCCGTGGGGTCTGAGGGGACTCTGAGCTACAGGGATTCTTCACACATCCCGTATTGAAGAGATCTTGAACAAAGTGCATTAAAAACTTTTGGGAAGGAGGTCAAGAATCCAGGTCTCCCCTTCCCAACAGAGCACTCTGTGCCGGCACCGTTGTGAGCTTTGATTTCTTTTTCTTCTTTTTGGCCTACAACATCATCTTTATTGTTGAGCAGCCTGAATGGTTTCTGAAAGACAGAGAAAGACCTGCTACCTTCTGTTCCTTTCAGATCTTTCTGATCTTTTCAGATCAGAAAAATTGTTCAGCCTGCCCTATGACAGCATCTTGCATGCAAGTGACGTTAAACCCAGCCAGGTCATCTTACCTTATGAAGAGCTCTCCAGAAACAGCTGGAGAGTCTTATTTGAAGGCAGCTCTCTGAGCTATTTAAGAAATCACCCTGGTGGCTGAACCGTTGTTGCCATTTCTGAGTACTCCCCTCAGCTATGCTGGAAATTCCTCTGCTCCTTCACAATCTCCTTTTCATTTCAGTCTGAGATGTTTGAAGTCTGGAATGAAGTGCAGGTTGCCCGGCACAGCAGGAGAATCCTAGTACCTCAGACTCAACCCTTGCTGCTGACCATGGTGCAAAAGAAAGATACTAAAGAAATAAGGATTCCTCCTTTCCTTAGCACATCTGTCCAGCTGTGTCCTAAAGCATCTGCTGCTAGTGTCATTGTGTTCCATTAAGAGACACTAGCTCAGGTGACATGTCTCCTCTGCTGTGCCCTAGAAGTTTGCTTGCTTGGAAGTTGGACAGAAGCTGGCAATGCTTGGCTTAGCTTCCTCCTTCTGGACGGTCAGATGTAGACAAAGAGGACATCTCTATGTGGTAAAATTTGACCTTTTGATGAAAGCCATTTTTCTTTATATAGGGAGTGGAATAGCAAATGTGCTTATTTAACATTTAAACACTTGCACTGTGGTGGTGTGAGGTGCATCACTGTATTTGTTAAAGCAGAGCTGCTTTAGTCCTTCCGTTAGAAAGGTATTTTGCCACTGGGGAGTCATCATCACTTTTTGTGTTGCTCTGCATGGGGTAGAGAATCTGAAAGAGGGATGGTTGACCAAAAATACGTTATCGACCCAGCAGACTTTTCCCATCTTTGGAGGGATTGAGTGGAGAATATTGCCAAACTCCAATAAATATAACTATGAGCTGCATTAAGTGCAAGTTGTACGTATACATCTTGAGGCTCCTGCAGTCTGTTTCTTACTTGAGGCCAAAGGTTCTTCTTCAGCATCCAATTTCCCAAGTCTCTAATCAGTGGCACCTTAACGGCTTCCTAGTGAGGTAAAAGTGTATTCAGATCACAACAGTTCCTTCCTACTCCTTCTGAACTGTTTCAGAAGGATCTCCCGCTCTCTTGCTTTGGATAGGTTCAAACATTCTTGTGAGATGCAGGTGCTCGTTTAACTGTAGTCACAGAGCAGTGATGGACAGGATCTATATCTCCGAGCTGAGGTCTTAAGTCGATCAGCCACGTCTTGTGGCGTAATCCTATGTTCACCTTTTTATCATGCGGGATCCAAAGAATATTACCAGTGTTTGGCACCTGGACTTGCAAAACTGGTATCATTGTGTGTGCTTAAACACCTAGAAAGGAAAAAAAACTCGCCTGTATTTCCAAGGGTGCCGTGTGCTTGAAGCTCCCGGTGAAACCCATCCACTTATTCTGTTCTTTGAAAGTGATGCAGCTGAAGGGTGAAGGCAGCCCAGGCGTTAAGCACTCGCAGAGAAAGGAAATACTTCATCCCAGTGGTTTCCATGTTGCGTTTGTTGGTCTCGGTGGATTTGATAACATCTTCAGGATAGTGCCGTCTAGTGTTTGAAGTATGTGAGGTGAACTCACAGAGTGTATATATATGGAGGCAGAAAACGCCGGGGTGTAGTAAGGAGGCATTGTTTCAGCCTCATGTATGACATTGTAATTAATTGTGTGTTTTTTAATGAACAGACCAGAGTAGTTACACTTAGTAATGTTTGTTCACTAAAAGGGAAAAGGGGTGTTAAATCATTGTGTTCTTTGATGAATGGCTTGTACACTGAAGAATAAATTGAACAAACTGGCACAGAGCTCAGTGAACATGAAATCAGCTATTAGAAGAAAGCTTGTGAACAAATTCTGAGCCTGATATGCATCTTTTGATTAATGTCCTATCAATCATCCATAGTGGCTACCTTAGCTAAGTCGTGCTGTAATCATTCATGGTTGCTTACAGGAACAGCAGCAGGGACTATAAAGCTGCAATAACTGAATATTATTACTGATTTCTCCCTAACTCTTGCTGTGAACAATTACTGTTTTCACTACATTTCTGCCTCCCTTTATTAAAAAGAATACAATGCAGAATGAAAAGAGAGTTCCTCAAAGACCAGTAAAATTCTCCCAGGGTATTCTTAATGATATTCTGTCCTAAATGGGCAAACTATTGTAATGCAGAGTTCTCACCAGGAATAATAGTAATGTAATCACATTGAAGCTGTCTCTTTATGGATTGTAGTTAAACAGACAAAATGTATAGTCAGATTAATGAACACAGAATTTTGTAGAATTATTATTTAAAATGGTTGAAATGATTTTAGCTCTTTTTGTATCGCAGTATTTTCAGTTAATGCACTTAACAGCAACAGCAATTAAGACTCCGGACTTAAATTTGGATAAAATCCACCCTTTTGACATTAGAAGAAACCTTGTTCCTTAAAAGATATTGTGCTTGCACCCCTCCCTTCTAAGACCTAATGTTTTAAATTTGTATGGCTCTTTTGAACTGATTGTTTGTTGGTATGTTTAAGAAAAAAACGAAAAAAAAGAGATTAATACATTTTTTCTTCTCCTTTTTTTTTTCTTTTTTTTTTTTCCTTCTTATATGACTCTAAGTTATTGGCAGATGTTTAAGGGAGAAGCTTATATTCCTATGTGTAAAGATTCAGTTCCACGCCATTTATTTCTCGTGTGTGACACAAAGAATGCTTTGGCACTATCCACAAAATAAGTCCTTAGATGGCAGTGTAATTTCCTCCAAAGTCACTGTAGTCTGGGAAATACGGTGAAGTAATGAAGTGATGACAGGTATTAACATGCATAATGGGCTTTAATAGACATTTAATGTTGTTTAACTGGAAGAAGGAGAAGTGCTTTCCCATTGGAATATTTCTACTTTGAAACTCATTGATCACCAATTTCAGAGGGGAAAGGTTAATCCATCAGTTTCTGTAACCAAACGGCACTGATGGAAATTCTTTAGGTGACATTCTGGATGAACTGAGCTTTCCATCTTTGCAAACAAATGAGTGATATGACAAGCATGGTGTTCAGAACACATTTAACCAATTGATTTTCTCTCCTCTTGTAATAAGATCTGGAGACATATGAAAGAGTGTAGCATGAGCCAAGATTAAAGGAACTGCTCCGTACACGCGAACATAAGGGAACTGCATTATCAATAAAAGTACTATAAAGCATGTAGGCACCCATTCTTTTTCTTTATATAAAGTTTGTTATTGCAATAAATAGCTGTTATTGAACTGCTTGCCTTTTATTTCAGTTTTTCTGAATTTTGTTTTGGCCGGCTTTCTGTAGTTTCCTGGTAAACGTTAGGAAAAAATGTGCTGTTTTGTCACGGTATCATTTTTGTGCTCACTAGTAAATCCAGGCTGACTCTGGATTTCAAACCAGGATTCATCATCATTTGGGGCATGAAGAAAGATAAGAGGGAGAGGGAGGGACCCGACTTCAATTAATGTAAATATATCAAATATACTTTAAAGGTTTAATCTGTGTGATTCCATACTGTAATGACCCTCATCTTTTCCTCCCTTTCCCCTCCTTTTTCTCCCAAATTCAGCCCTGCTCTGAGTTTCACATACCCTCCTACACCGGTATCCCTCCAGCAAATGCATCAGCAAATTATAAGTCGTCAGCAAACCCTAGGTTCAGCCTTTGGACACAGCCCTCCACTCATCCATCCTGCTCCAACTTTTCCTACCCAGAGACCTATCCCTGGCATCCCCAGTGTCCTGAACCCTGTCCAGGTCAGCTCTGGACCTTCTGAGTCCACACAGGTGAGAGGCAACAAAGGAAACCTTTGCACCCCATTAACTTAAAAATGAAATAAATGAAATAAATGAAATAAATGACATTGTCTCGATGGCAATTAATCACCACTGTCACTGAGACCCTTCGATAACAGTTTTCTTGCAGCTATAGCATTTGCAGTCCCTTTATTATAGATCACAGGAGTGTATGTGCGGTTCCTGATTCGTAGAGTGCTTTTTAATCCTCATAAAGGTTTCACTGTGCTGCAGAGCTTCCCAATCCAAACTGTCTCTCCTGGATCTTACACAGGAACTTAATAGAGGCGGGGAGTAAGAAAAAAAAAGGGAAAAATACGTCAAAACAGTACCATTTTAAAGATTAGCAGCTTTACCTCCTAGCTTACTGTAATATACACGGAGTTGTATTCTGCCCTCCTGACACAGGTGGGAGTAACTCAGTCTGTGAGCAACAGCCAAACTCAAAGATAGTGCAGATATTTAAAGGGTTGTGTTTTTTTTTTACTCTGATCTGTGCACGATTGGACTTCTCGAGCTTGAATTAATCATTTCAGTAAACCAAGGTGTATTCTCAAAAGGTAGGGATGCGTAGCAGTGAATCAGGCCCATCATGGGGAGTTTATCACAGTTCGTGGTTTGCCTGTTATTAACTAGTGCTGTTTGTTTCCAGATGACCCGGGATAGGTTATTTATCAGTCCGGGAGCTGTTTATCTCCTGGGTAGCTTTTACAAATGTAGAAGCAGAACGTGCTGCTGTAGGAAGCTTATTGATTTTTTGTGGGGTCCGTGCAAGTTCAGATATCTCTAAAAGATCTCTGGATTCCTACAAGATCCATTTGCAGGTGTAGATAATGGTGTTCAGTCTAGCACAGAAAGAAGAAAAACAAGATTCTGGACTGTTTATGTCAGCAGTGGTTTTGCTGTCGACTTGGGAGAATCTAGGACTTCCTCTAGGAATTTTTGGCTGAGTCTCACACTAGTGTTTGTTTTTTCTTCCTATCCACCATTATAATGGAAAATGCAGTAAAAGAGCTGAGATCTTGTGTGCAGATGTTAAGTGCAAAACCTTTCTTCCAAGTGTGAAAAAAACCAACAACTTTGTCTTCATTTGAATGAGTGCACAGTGATTTTGCTTTTCAAAATTGCCTTTCTGTAGTCATCATTATGTGGAAAATCAAGTTCTGCCTACCCATCCCTGGCCTGACAAAAACAGCACTGGTTTGTAGCAAGGATGCAAGGATGTGTTCCCTCCCTGCTCCATTACAAGCTTGAATGATGCAGCTCTTCCACAAGTTAATGCTGTGTAATTGAAGCACAATGTAATTGCATATCCAATATAATTAACAGTGTAGCTTCTCCAAATAAAGTTGCTGAGCAGATGCTGCGTATTTTTCTTCGGAGCTACATATTTATCACAGTCTAATTTTGTCTTCTTTTGGGGGAAAAAAAAAAACCAAACACAAAAAACCTGCCCGCAGCAGAATAAACCCACAAGCGAGTCTGCAGTGAGCAGCACTGGAGATCCCATGCACAACAAGCGCTCCAAGATAAAGCCCGACGAGGACCTCCCCAGCCCGGGAGCAGGAAGCATGCAGGTATGGCAGTCAGATTACACTCGTAAACCTTTCCTCGTAAACCTTTCATCGCGCTGCCAGAGGGAAAAGGCACCTTGCCTGTAGCACTCAGGCTTGCAGGCTCCCAACCTTCCAGCCCTTCACCTAGCGCGCACACGGGCAGCCTCGGCTCACGGCAGCAAGGGTTAAACGTGAGCAGGGAGGGGCTGCTGGGTCTGTTGCAGAATGAGGGCAGAGAGGAAGGAGGCTGACAGAGAGGTGCCTTGGATCAGAGTGCTCAACCCTCTGCCTTGGGAAAGCGAACAAGGAACATCGAGGGTTTTACTGAGGATGTGCTTTCTGTTCAGCAGAAGTACTTCGACCACCTTGTCTTTTACCAGGTCTTAGCACTGCACTGCATTGAGGCCTCAGTGTTGGGCTCCAGTCTCATTTGCTGTATTTTCTATACCAGTTAATGCCACTGGTTTTAGTCGAGCAGCTCCTGAGTTACAGTGACTCAGGGGAGATGCGAATGAGAGCCTCGATCTTGTGAGTGAATCCATGAAAACAAAGCAGCTGTCTGTCTAAATCCTTCAGGTTGGGAATGGAGAAATAGCATGAGTGCATAATCTGAACCAAATGCTCACACTAACACCTGACTCTTACCTGAGGCAACTTCAGGAACAGAAGGTGGAAAGTCAGAAATCATACTTACATACTCTGTTCCCCCACTCACCCCTTTCATGCACATGTTACTTGCAAAAAACAGATTAACAAGTAGCCTGAAAATTACCCTCCTGCTCTTGGAAAGGTTTTAGAGTGCAAAACTGTCACTGGTTTAACAATGAAAACACACTTTGGATTACTGATGATCTAGTACTCAAGTTGAATTCCAATGAATTCAACAATATCGAGTAGTACCTTTTTCACTAGTGGTGTCACTGAATAATAAGGGGTAAGTGCACAAATAACAAGCTGCTTAAATATAGGGAGAGGGAAGCTAAGCCTTTATGATTTGCTTTTAACTGAAATGTAAAGAGGTTTGGCTTAGAAATTCTCTTCAGAGAGTACTTCTGGGGAGGAAAAATGTATTTTACACATATAGTCTGCAAATAGCATCTAATTTACCAGGCCTGTTTCGGGCTTCTGTATTTTGTAGAACAGAGTAACATAGTGAATTAAGAGAAAAATACCGCCCCCCCCCACATGCTCATCATCTTCCTTTTAATGCTGAAGTAATTCACTTTTCCTCCCCCTTGGTTTCAGAATTTCCTTTCTCCTCACCCCTGTTTTTTTTTTTTTCCTCTCTCCAGGAACAGCCAGAAGGAATGACCCTGGTAAAAGAGGAAGGGGACAAAGATGAAAGCAAACAGGAGCCTGAAGTGGTCTATGAGACAAACTGCCACTGGGAAGGCTGTTCCCGGGAGTTTGACACGCAGGAACAGCTAGTGCATGTAAGTTAATGGTATTCAGGAACTGGGTTTTAAAACTACGTGACCTTTTTCATGGGGGTCGGGTTCTCTGACCCTGTGCTGAGTCAAGTTTCTTAGCTAACAGCGCTGCAAACTGGAGAGGGGTTTATGAGTTTCTGAGAATAAAGCAAACTCGGAGCCACAGTGCTTGACCTGTTCAGTCAGCTAAAGCTTAGTGTAAAATTCAATAAAGTCTTCAATAGAGATTGTAATGGCTCTGATCCTGTAAGCCAGCAAACGCTATTTTGAGTTAGAGACTTTGATAGTTATTGAGTAATAGTAAGCTGGACATGAATTATTATTAACCTTTAGCCAAGTTTGATTTTTTTTCTCCCCAAAGCAACTGTAACAGTAGAAATGGGTGAGGGGAATTCTTCCCCTTCCCTAAGGGAGGCTTTGGTATCAATTTACTGTTGTGTGTAAACCAAAGGGGGTTATTTGGCTAAATACATGATACATGGAGATCGAGTTATTTCAGTCTTTTTAGCAAAAGCAAACTGTATGGTCTTTTTTTATGATACATTTTAGTTGTATCTGCCTTGGTTTTTCTTTCTCTCTGCCACCTCTCCCAAATAAATCATTTTTACTGTTTTGTAGAATAGTAAGCTAGAAAACGAGCAATCAAAATCCAGAATATAGCCTGGCAAGTAAAATCCCCCCCACATTTCCAACCTCCTTAGCTAGCAGCACCTCTTTTAGTTACTGGCATCTTAGAACATATCAAATACTCTGAACAAAGTGAATTTCTACCGCAGATTAGAGAGGAACATCTTCAGCAAATGATCAGCGTGTCAGAATTGTATTTATTGTAGAAAAACATTTAGTACTTTCCTAGAGATCATGTAACATCAGTTGCAAAATGTGGTCAGTACTATTGAAATAGCTTGTTGAAAAATGTGCTTTTCCACCCGGAATAAATAAAAAAAAGCCCCACCGTATATTTCCAAACACTATGTAAAATGGTAAAGGATGCCCCAAAGCTGACTTTAGTAAAGCAATGCCAGCTTCCACTTGCTGGAGTGTGAGAGCCTCTTGATCTTGCAGTTACTCATCAAGATGTGTTTTCAGTTTCTTGTTGTTGTTAGGTGGTAGTAGTAACAGTAACAACAATAATCATAAACGAAGGACTATCCAAAACCAAAACAGCGGCAAAAATGTGACCTTTTTTAAGAATCCTTTGGACACATTTTGCACAAATAACTCCCTAACATTTTAATGGGCCAGAATGAAACGTGAGAAGAGACTTTGGGTGTCACAATATCTTTTGGGGAAGAAAAACTATACGAACGGCTGCTGCAAAGGCTTGGAGACATTTAAAAGATCCAAGTGTCCTTCTTGCGATTGATTCAGTGCATACAGCCCAATTGACATCATCTGGGGCTGCACAGGCACAGTCTGCATAGCTGTTAATAACTGTAAAGCTGAAGCTTTATGATGCCTGGCAAACCTTTCTCGATGTTCAGAAATGGTCCCGGTGATGATGGTAAGTAATTCGCACAAACGTATATGAAATAAAATAGAAATTCAGAATAAAGATGCCCTTGGTAATTAAAAGCAGGAAGAGGATTTTTTGACATTTCAGACAGAAAATGTAATTGAATTCCACAGTGCCTGTTAGTTAGCAGCGAATGCTTTGTAGTTTAAGGTGAACTAACTTGACAGTGTGATAGTTTGGTTTGCTTGCTTCTTTTAAAAATGCATTTTTGGTTTCTGGTGTGATTTTTTTATTATTATTATTATTATTATTTTTATTATTATTTTTTTTATTTTTAGAAAATCTGTTTGTATTCTAAACGGGCAGCTTTCTTTGAAAAAATTGTTTTTTTTTTGT